>CM053605.1:8033321-8053716 GCA_028646535.1 Procyon lotor | reverse complement strand
TGTGTTCTTTTAACACAGCAGCTCTCTGTGATTTGATACACCGCTTGCAACAAAAGCCCTGGAGTGCTCATTAAAATGCAGCTTCCTGGGTTCCTGCTTGTCCTTCCCCTCCCTGTGAGCTTCTGTTGTCGAGGGATACGCGGCCAGAGGGTCAGAGCTGACTGAGGGCTGAGGAGTCCGGGGACTGGCACAGATAGCCATTAGGACGTTTCATGCCCCTGAGTGTTCGGAGAGGAGTCCAGCATCGGGGCTGGCTGGGTAGTTGTGCTCATCTCCCCTCACAGCCCGCTACGTTCCTGCCTTTGGGTGGGTGTGGACTCTCCGTCAGAAATGTCGGGACAGAGGGCATCGCTGCTGCCCTCCCAGGACCAGTCAGCACAGGCCCTGAAGCTTCTGAGAGGACTGTGGAATCCTCACTTCCCAGAGGGTTGTCCTCTTTTTTCTAGCATTGTCCACACTCCTGTATGTATGTGCTTGATCAGAACCCCCGCCTCCCTCACAGATGAGAAATTCTACCTGCAATTTCCTTTTTTCTGTTGTAAAGTATATTCTCAAATCTGGGTCTCCAAACGAGACCCACGTTGGGTTTCTGTCCTCCCAGCCAGACGCATAGTATATTCTAGACAACAAGAATGCAGAAGTGAGAGCCAGCCTCTGCCCCCAGGGAGCCCTGTGTCTAGTTTTCCAAGATTTGCATATATTTGTCTAGCAAATGTCTCTAGATGATTTTGAATTGAAAAGAAAAAAAATTCAGTCCAAAAGTACATGGATATTCTCAGAGGTAGTCAACCTCTTCAGTTTCCAAAATCAGCAGATAGGGTGGGTAAACTGAGACCCCTCTAGATTGCTGACCAAAGAGCATTTTGTTTTAGATCAAGGGAAATTTGCAACATTCCAAAGCATCATTAAATGTATGTAAAAGGTGTTTGAAAATCATTTCTAGTGTCATAAAAACCCATCTGGATAAAGCATGAAGGTGGTGATGGAATTTTCAAAGGATTTAAGACAGGGATTTTAAAAAGAAATCTTTTAGTATTAAAATTCACATTCATTCATTCAAAAAAAATTTCATAAGCAATCCAAGTGTCTGTCGATAGATGAACAGATAAAGAAGATGTGGTCGAACTTACAGTGGAGCATTCCTCCGCCATAAAAGAAAGGATGGGATCTGGCCATTTGCAACCACACGGATGGACCTGGCGGGCATGATACTCAGTGAAATAAGTCAGAGAAAGACAAATACCATATGGTTTCACTTACATGTGGAATCTAGAAAATAAAACAAATGAATAAACAGGCAAAAAGCAGAAACAGACCCATACATACAGAGAACAAACTGATGGTTGCCAGAGGGGAGGGGAGGGAAGGATGAGATGGGCAAAATGGGTAAATGGGATTGGGGGATCCAGACTTCCCATTCTGGAAGGAACAGGTCGTGGAGATGAAAGGCACAACCCGAGGCGTGTAGTCACTGGTGTTACCCTAGCGTGGTGACAGCTGGTCACGGTGCTGTGGTGAGTCTAGCATCGTGCACAGCATTGCTGGGTCGGAGTGTGGAGTGCTTGAAACTGGGCTAGCATCGCACGTCCACTGGACTCCAGTTAACAAGAAAAGCATCGTGTTACAGTGGTTGCTAAGGACAGGTGGACACTCAGCCCGTTCCTCCAGCACAGTGAGGGAGAAGGTGCCTCAAGAACTATTTCTGCAAGAAGTTATAAACGGTTCTCTGTGTAAAAAAAATACTTGATAGTGAACTACCAAGGCTTCCCTTTAGAGCCAGGCCCGTTGCTAAAACCTCATCAAAGGAGAGCCTGATCCCAGCTCCCTTCAATTACCCAAGAAAGGTTCTTGTTTGCCGTGAGCCCTATCTATGGCAGAAGGCAAACTTCAGATCCTGCCTGCAAGTCGTGATTAAAGCAATTGTGTTGTTAAGGTCTACAGAGTCTGGTTTGGGATTAAGGAAGACAACTCATGCACCTCGTATCTGGAGCAGAGTAGAAAGGGATCCATCTGGGTTTGAGTCCTGACTCAGCCACTGCCTGGTGATGGGGCCTTGGCGAGTTACTTGAAATCTTTAAGCCTCAGTTCCTCTGTCTATAAATAGATGAGGGATTTCTTACTCGGAGGGGTAAGTAGAATAAAAACCACATAAATGAAGCCACTCACAAAGCTTGCGTATTCTATGAATCCATTTATGCACAAAAATAGACAAAGGAGTCTATAGGGTTGGAAATTGGGTACTGTTGGGTACGGGAGCTGGGACTAGACGGGTGCATGTAGAGGTTTTTGAATGCTGAAAGTGTCCTGTGTTTTGATCCGGATGTTGGCCCCATATGTTCAGTTCATGAAAATGAATCATGCTGTGCACTTGTTTGAAAAGAGGGAGAGTAAGAAGGGTGAGCATGTAGCAGTGGCTCAGATGTCCCTTATCTCCAGAAGCTTCTCTTTCTGTTTTGGAGGTCAGACCATACATTGTCTATATTACAAGAAACACTGGACCCCATGGTAGACCCAATATTTTAGGGTATTTGAATTGCTAAGTGGATTATGCTGTTATTTTAAGTTCGGTGTAGCCATAAAGATTTCCCCAATTAACTGACTTGAGATCAGAGAGAAAAAGACAACAGGTAACGTAGCCACTGAGTGGGTCTCTGTTCCAAAACTTCTCCTTTTAAGAGTCCAAATACTATCTCAGAACAAAGAATATCCCCACGGTGGCTGACTTGATTGGTGGAGGAGTCGAAACGGGATTATTTCCTCTCTCAAGTCACTTTTAAATGTTACCTTTCCTGTAAACCATAACTAAGCTTCCCTTTGTACAGAGTTATGAGGTCTCAGGTAAATTTCTAACTCTTTTTAAAGAGTTAGATAGATGGATAGATGTTATAATGAGTGACTTGAAAAGTAAAGTGGTCTTATGTCCTTAAGTATCTCCCCTTTTCAAAGAATTTTTGAATTCTTTGTCTTTGCCAATTTGTCCTGCCAAATTGCTGGACTTGGAATTTCTTCCAGCCTTTTTGGTCTTTGTCAGTAAATGACTTAGCAACCGCCCTTTCAGAAGGCATTTTGGGAGCTGTTGTAATTCATGGAATTCTAATAAAGTAACCTTCTTAAAGGAGAGAATGTGAGTCCCTTGCTGCTGCCCTCATTTGACTGTAGAAATCCCTGAGAACACTGGTGATTTATTTAGAGGTTTCCTGGTTTAAAAAAAAAAAAGTGATTGCCTCTTTAGCTTCCTAATATAAGGGAATGATATGCTATCCTGTGACTCACGTCAGTATAATTTCACTGAATGGTATAGAGTGCTGATCAGATCACGGGCAAGATCTGTGAATACCAGCAAATTAAACATCTCTATTTACAGAGATGGCGAACAGGAGGGGAAATGGCCATCAACTCATGGTGCTCTTTTTAGCAATTCTTATCTGGATGAAATTGCATCTCCTCCCTTAGATGGAAAATGCGGAGGTTACTGCATTTTACATAAGGGCAGAGAACTGAAAATTTTTTCATCAAGAACCACGAATCAATAAATCTTATGATCTCACTGCTGGTGCTATAATTGAGCTAAATCATCTTAAAATGGGCACTGTTCCTGAGGTTCTTTGAAGCATGCTCCCTGTTTCTTTGAGTACATTGGGGACTGACCTCCATTTACAGGGACACAGAGGCAAGGCTCATAAATACTAGTATTCTGTACCAAATTCGCCAGAGCAGGGCTTTCTCACCCAGTCCTGTAAATGTTCAGTGCATGATTTAACTCAGCAGAGAATAGGAGGTCTTGCCTGGGCCCACCAACTTTCCCAGCGACCGAGAGCCTCCTCCTGGTTACAAAAGCTGCAGCAGACTGGAGGTTGCTAATTACCTTGTTAATTACCTTTCGAAGGTATCTGTTTCTTAGAAGGCAAATCTCCGCATTTTGTACAAAACACTGCCAACTGGGCTTCAGACAGAACTGGGCTCTGTCTTCTGGGCAGTCACTGTTTTTGTCACTTTATTGTGTATCTTCTACCGAGTTAGTTCACGATGCTAACAAGTAGGGATCTGACCCATGATTCATGATAATGTTACAGATGAAAAATGGGAACATCCAGCCCTCATCAGGCACTCACCACATGCCTGCTGCTCAGCTGTGCATTTTATGTGCAACATTTCTCTTCTTGCCTCTCAACAATCCAGGGCAGGAATTCCTCTTTAGTCCTTCCTTATATATAGGGAAACTAAGACCAAATGAAGGTAACCAGCTTGCTCCAGGATGTCTAGTTAAAAGTGGAGGGGTCAGGATTTAGTCCCAGGCAGTCAGACTGCACCGTGGTGGGAGGGGCCCAGCGGTCACCTTGCTGGGCAGCCTCCCCTCACACATGAGCCCCCCCCAGAAGCTGTGAAACAGAGGCTTGCCTGGGCGCTACCCTCCAGTTCCAGGTAGGGCTGGAGACATCTCCTGATGCCCTCCCAACACTTTTCCCCTGACATGCCCTGACATCCCAGGGTGTGGACTGCGTCTCCTCCTACCACTCAGCAGAAGCCTGTCCACATCTTTTCCAAGGGCTTAATAAATATAAGTACAGACCAAAGCCACTCCTAAGACCCTTTGAGGAATGCCTGCAGAGGATCCTGGAGGCTGCGGAGAGAATGGGTCACAACTGTGACCTATAGAAACCTATAGAAACTGAGAAGCGAATTTAAAAGTGAGTGAATAGCAGGGGATTGGAAGACAGAGGTTGGCCGAGACCTGAAGGGGACAGCAGAGGCCTTGTCCCCAGGGTGGCGCTGACTGAAAGCACAGACGTGACACATGGTGTCATCGTTCGTGACTGACATCAAATAGGTTACCGTCTCCAAAACAGCAAAGATTAAGTTATACTTGAGAACTTTCCAAAAAAAAATTAACCCCTGGGATTAAGGGCAGTAGAGTGTTGAGAGCCTGAAATGAAGCAATTAAGGCCTTCTTCAGAGGGTGGGGTGGCTTTGATGATACCAGAAACAGTGAGGTTGAAGGATTTTAAATACCCACACATCAGGCCTGATTACAAATCGGGTGGTGGTGTGTTACTGTTGGAACCAGGGCCCTCTGCGGGTCCTGGAAAGCCAGGACACTAGGGGACCCAGGTGGGAGCTCTGTGGTCATGTCTGTGGTGACAGCAGAGTCTGATAGAGTCGATGGCTTTCGGCAGGATCCTCTTTTCTTTCACTTTCCAGATCACATGAGCTCCACACATACCCCTTGGTTTGGGCAGGAGCGCACAGGCAGGCAAGATGCCAGAGGTGATGACGAGGGTGTGGGGTCGTGGGGACAGTGGGTGGGAGCCCCAGCTTCAAGATTTTGCTGCCCCCTGGGCTGGCTTCATGACCTTATGTGTGTCCTTAACGCTCTCTGAGCCTCAGCTCCCTCATCTGTAAACTTGGGGTCACAAAATTGGGAGCGAGAGCTGACTGACCTAGGTCACCCTGAAGGACTCCGTGAGCAGGAGAGTGATCCTCGCTCCTTGGTGTTAGTTGTCGGCTTCAGTACGTGGCACTTCCATCGGCTCAGCCCCGTTCTCCCCGGATGCCCTGTGAGCGAGTCCAGAGGGTGTGTGTGCGAGCTGCTCATTTCGAAAGCTCGACCCCAGGAGCCTTCATGGTCTGCAGCTTTGAGCCCCTCCCTCCCTGGGAATGTTCATGCTTGGTCTTTCTCTTGTGGATGCGGTGACTCCCTTTGGGAGTCTGAGCGCTCTTGCTTCCACAGGCTCGTGGCCCGTGGCCCAGACTCAGCACGCCACGTCGAGCCTGCCTCCGACTCTTGCCCACGGCTCTCCCTCCCGCCCCCCTGCCTGCTGGGACGGGCGTCACGTACTGGCCTGTGCCCACCAGCGCAGCGAAGAGCCGGCGTATTGTGAAAACAACTGTCACAGGGAAAGCCAGACTTAGAGCTCATCATCTACAACAGGTTTAAGCAATAAACTCATGGTAATTGGATTCATGAGTTTCACTGTAACTTCGTTTTTCAAAGAAGATTTATGTATTTATTTTAAAGAGCAAGAGCGAGGAGAGAGGCAGAGGGAGAGGGAGAAAGAAGAAGACTCCCCGCTGAGTGCAGACCCCCGACACGGGGCTCAATCTCACGACCCCGAGATCATGACCTGAGCCCAAATCAAGAAAGTCAGACGCTTAACCGACTGAGCCACCCAGGCGCCCCTTTCTGGAATTTCAAGGCATTTGTTTTTTTGTAAAAAGAGAAAATCCTTTTCAGATATATACAACCAAAACCATATCCAATTAAACTTTAGTCTTAATAGTATTCGTAAACTCTTTATGATGAAAGTCTTACAAGCCCGTTCTATGTTTGAGTGTCATCCTTAACGGAGGTTGATGAATTGGCATAGGGTACGCCGTCCCAAAAGCCCTTGGAGCAGAGTGTAGCCAGCAGGAGTGAGTATGGGGCCAGGCCTGCCCAGCCCACGTGTGGGCTCCTAGGAAGGAATGGCTGCAGTGGGGGGCACTTCTCCTGTGGTCTCAAAAAGAAAGGAGAACTAAACAAGGATAAGTGTTGGGTAAGCAAAGGAATGAAAGAGGGGTTACTTTTGGCCTGCCTTTTAAAACTTTCTCGCCATCTGACCCCTGAGGTTCTAGTGGTGGACTGAGCAGGCTGGTTTTTTTTTTTTTTTTTTTTTTCCATCATTTTTTTTTAATCCATCGTAACTGACGTAGAACATCACATAAACATAAGGTGTATACGTCCTGCTTTAATACATTTGTACATTGCGGTATGATTGCTACAGGGCCGTCAGCCAGCATCTGCACACGGCTCACACTTTCCCGCTCCTTGTGTTGAAAACAGTTGAGTAACAGTTGAGTGAGTGAGTGGCAACCTCAAGGTTTGTGATACTGTATTCTTGACTGTAGTCACGGTGTTGTACATTCGACCTCCAGGTCTGACTCACCTGCTGGTCCCGAGTTTGTGCCCGGGGGAGCTGCCATTCCACTCTCTGCTTCCCCAGGCTCAGTTTCTCCGGTTCCGCAGGCAGGTGAGGCCCTGCAGTGTTTGTCTTCTTTCGTGAGAAGGCTGACTTTGCTCCCTGGGCTTTCTCTAACACTTTTTTCACCGTAGTGTTTCTTGACAACTGTCCTATCAAGACCCATGACCTGGGAACGTCTTTGAAAAGGCACCGCTCTTGGAGAATGAGCAGAACCCTTTTCAGGAACGATGTCCGTGGTCCTTCATACGATTTTCAGATGTTACACCTGGATTTTTTTCGCCTGCCCAGGTCATCATGGTAACTGGGCCCCTGCTCTGTGGCCCCTGATGCTCAGCAGCACGTGTGTGTGTTTCAAGCACATGTGACTCTCCCGGGCTGGGGTGGGCATGGGGGCCTGCAGGAGGGTTAAGGGCGGACCCGAGGCTGATGAAGAAACACCAAACCACGTATTGGTGAGGAAGTTAGAAACAGCAACGAGTTACTTCTGGGCATAAAAAAATAAATAAGCCCTGGGGACCCTGTAGACATGAGATGATGTAAATTACAAACCATGATGGAAAAAAAAAAATTGAGGATTTTTGTCAAGAATCTTGGAAATGAGTGGATTGGATTCACAGACTGGACCACACTGAAAGTATTTACTTGATGTTGAAATTGAGTATTGACAGCTAAGGTTGAAATATGTTTGTTATATTTCTGCTTCGTGCTAAAATAAAGATGACACCCAAGCCATCAGTCTTTCTTCTCCCTTGAAATCCTCGGAAGCAATGCCCTGTAAATGTCAGAACGGTGGATGGGCAGTGTTTGATCTTTCCCTTGTGCTTTCTCCCTACAGGAGCCAGCGGGCCAAGCCCCCCGCCCTACGGGTTCCGTCTCTCACCAGAAGAAGAAATGAGAAGGCAGCGGCTTCGCAGATTTGACACCCAGTGAGGGGCCCAGTTGCGGGATTACCACCCACATGGTTGGTCCCCCGAGCCCGGCTCTGCAGCGAAGCTGAGTGCAGCCTCCTCTGCCATGGGCCTCTGCTCGCCTGCCCGTTGGCCCCCATGGGTCTCTGCCCATGGCCACGTTGACTCGTCTCGAAAGCAGCCTTCTGAGTGCAGCTCCCAGCTGTGTGGGCAGGCCCTTCTCCTGGCCTCCTGTGCCCCCCACTGGCAGGAGGGCAGTTCCGCCTCACAGGGACCGGCCGCCACACGCCTCTCTCTCTCTCTCTCTCTCTCTCTCTCTCTCTCTCTCTCGCTGCTCGCTCAGCAGCACCTCAGCCTCATTCAGACCATGAAGACCGTGACTTTCACCAGCTTGGAAGATGAGGCCCCCCCATTGTAGCCGGTGTGCCCCACGCTCGACCTGGCAGGAAGTGAGAAGACGAAGACGTCCCTGGGCCGCCTCCTGACACGCTGCCGCAGCAACCTCCCGGGAACACGAGGCGGCCACCGTAAGGGGGTGTTGTTCCGGTCACCCATGCCCAGGCGCCTCGGCTCCTTGGGCCCCTACACCAGGATGGCGTTGACCGCGTCCCCCCTTGGTTCTTATGTGGCTCTGCCTTTACAGAATGTTTGGCTGGAAGAGCTTGGGTAAGAACTCAGGTTGGGGAACCACCCATACACTCCGCTAGATGTCAGGGGGCACCGACATTCTGGGCTCACAGCAGCCCCCCGGTGACAGGATAGGCTCCCAGAGCTGTGACCTATGTAGTGAAGCAGCCAAGAAAGCAGGAGCAGGAGCTCCAGGCAGAGGGAGGCAAAGTCGTCTGGGGGGCTGGTCACAGAGAAATCCCTCCGGAGGAGGTCTTTTCTTTTTTTTTTCTTCAAAAGTGCCTTTTAAATGGCCCTCGTAGCAGCCACTTGTCCTGCCTGGGCCCAGGACCCCTGCAGCGTCAGAGCCCACGGGCCGCCCCCGTCACTCCTGGTGCTTGTGTTCCATGAATAAAAAGACAAAGTCAGATACCACTAGTGTCTTACTGTCACTGAGATATTCATTTTTAAAGGCATTGGAAGCAGAAAAGACCCTCCTATTTTCATTCATATGCCTAGCATTTATATGTAGTTTTCCGATAATGAAAGTGATATATACGCCTTCTATATGCACAAAGCAAACACTGAAGGAAATATACCCATACATTAACAGAGGTTATCTTTGGGGGTAGAGCACATAGGATTTTGCTTGCCGGTTTTTATTGCAGTCTTTTTCAAACGTGTGTATTTGTATGTATGTGTATTGCTTTTGCAATCAGGAAGATTGATTTACATGATAATAAAGCAAGAACTATATCATCAGGAAAATACACTTAATAAGTACTATGTCTTCACTGAGAAAATTCACAATATGAAAAAATACAAATAAATACATGTACAGTGTTAAAATCAACTATATTCTCACCACTTATAGGTACCCAAAGTTAACATTTTGGAGACACAACTTTCTCAGTTTTTCCTTGTACACGTTTGACAAAGTTGGAGCATAACAACCATGCGGTTTTGTATCCACTTTCTCATATGAATTGATGTGGGGACACCTGCATCCAAATGAGCTGAGGAAACCCTCAGGTCCTGGGGCATTCTGACCTCCCTGAGGACACCTGGGCTCCGCGGGCTCATTTATCTTCCATGTGAAGCTGCTTGCAGCTTGCTTATAACATGAGTTGTGTCTCAGAGTCTGGTAGCCTCAAACATGTTAAAATGTTCAAGTTAAGTGTCATTTCTCTCACTCCCAAACCCTTCGGATTTGACTCCCCTCCCCCCGATTCTTACACCATCTTCTTCTGGCACATTGTAAAGGTGATTCTGTGAGAGCACTGATGTCTGGCCCCGTTATGCTTGTGCACAACTAGACAAAAGCGTGCCTTCTGCCCGGGGAGCGTGGATTGTGAATGGCTCAGGGACAAGGACTGCATCCTATCTTTCTGCACTGTCCCTCTCTCCCCTGCCACCACCCAAGGGCTGGCCCTGACTCCTGGAGGCTCTCCCTGAATGTTTTCCCACCAAACTGTTCTTTCTGTGACATTCAAGTCCAACCACTGTATCCGGAAGTATTTTTCTTAACTGCTGTTGAGTCGGTAGTAGTAGCTCCTTGCTCTGTTTGTATACAAATAAATGCAAAGACGCTGGAGTTGGATTTTGTATGGTGTAAGTAATATAAGATGCATGCCTTCTTTATTCATGAACATCAGTCAACTTCAATGATGTGGGAAAGGTCATCTTAGTTACAAACACAAACCAAGTATCTTAGTGCAACAACAAAGATGGTCTGGAAATCGCTGTAATTGCTTTGTTGTTGATAGACTGGCCTGTGACCAATGCTTATTATTTTCAGTGTCCATCTTATTTTTTTTCCCTGCAAAAAGAATCCTCGATGCTATGTCAACAAGCTGGAATTGGGAGGAGAAAGACAAACAAAAGCCAAGTGTATTAGATGAATTACCTCTAATAGAAAATAAGCATTTTGGGCTGCTTTTAAAATTTGGTTGGCAGTTTGGTTAATAGCAATTTCCTGTCTACTAAGCATCCAGTTGCCATACTTTGGTGGTGGTTAGCCCCCTGAGGAGACCTCTCAATTCAGAATCCTTCTGAAGATCAGGCAGTGGTTACCATGGCTTCCTTGTAATGACCCCGAGTGCACACTACCCATGATTCCCAAGTCCTCCATTGCTAGTTTGAGCTCCCTCCGTCTTTTGAAGCCATGTGCTGCCCAAGCCTGGGCCCGAACTGAGGGGGAGGGTTTGGTGGGAGTAGGGCCAGCCCTGTTCTGACCCCTGTTCTGCCACTGGGTGTAGAAGAGATGAGACCCGCCACCCAGAACAGCCCACAAGACAGGGTGGGACAGCACTGGCCTCCTCATTCCTAGGCTTCATGTCTCTTGAGAGGTTCGGTATTCAGTAAAGAATTGTATTCAATTGGTGATTTTTATCAAATCTTGTATATACAGCTCTTCCTTTCCCTTCCCATGGGGTATTGTAATCCTTTCTTGGTGTTTTTCCTTTGGGTTTGGGTTTGGGTTTGGGTTTGGGTGTTTGCCCCACCCTTGCATTTTAGAACCACAGAATGTCTACTTAGAGAACCTTAACATCTCTCAATTCATTCCTCTGCTCGTTACTTGAAATACCTCTTCACCCAGCTCTACACATTCTGCCAACTCATCTTCCAAAACTGACTCTTGTGCTGAGTGCTCATCATCCCTATACCCTATATTGTCTCTGTTGCCAAAGCATGAAGGTCAAGCGCAACAGCCTCTACCGTAGGGCTCCAGCCAAGCTTTCAACCTCATTCCCAGTTATCCAGAACAGTCTGCGCTTCTGCTCATGGGTCTTCCCATCTGAAGCATGAGCTTTCCTGACCCCGTGACTTAATTGTGACGTGCCTTCACGTGGGCACACAGGCTCTTCCTCTCTCTCAGCCCATCCAGACCCTCCCTGTCCTGTGCCCAGATACCACAGCCCAGAAGGATCTACTGCTCTTGTTGGCTGTTGGTCATTGCACAGCCTCTTGGAATTGTTAGGTATTCCACTGTGAGAGAACGTCTTTTCTCTAGATTGTAAACTTAGTGAAGCAGGGACCAGAACCATTTCTGTGTATCTCCTCACAGTACCTCGAACAATGCTCTGTCTGGAATGTCAGAACCAATAAATGCCTGTGGACTGAAACGAGAGAAGCTCATTTGTACCATCACCAGCAGTGCATATAAAGATACGCATGTTGTTAATTGACACTGTTGTGGTTTTTTGCTGCTTTCTTGAATCACATCAAGGAAAGAATAACTTGAAAGGATTTGCTTGTAGAAAATCTCAGACTTTTCCCAAGCTTCATAAGGTAGCTCGCTTACTGATTAGAAGGCAAGGAGGGATCACCCCCATCGTGAGTCAGTCTAAAGACACACCCCATGTCACTGCACAAAATTCAAGATCCCCATAGGTCCTAAAAGTATCACCGAGGACCCTGTGTGTATACAACCAAATCTAATCATTATACTTTGCAGGAATGCTTTTGATGTGTCTGTATGACCTTTTATTTCCTTCTGTTGTATTTAGGGGTAGAGGGTGATCTTGACATCTTGTTCAGATGACAGAAATGAACTGGCAGATTTGAACATAGGATTGATGCTTTATCAATGAACACTAGAACATGGCCGGTAGAAATCATTAAATTTGGTAGTCATACATGTTAGTGCTTGGGAAGAGAATGGGATGATCAAAACCAATAGTATCGTGTGGCTTTAAGAGGCTCTTGGAATCTGGGGCACACACAAGCAGAACCCGAGAAACCACGCCCCGCCACATGCTCCCTGTAAACACAACCGATGTGGGTCCCTTTCCTAAGCATTGGAACAAGCTGCTCGCCCACTGGCCGGGCTTCCTGCCAGGAAGTGGGGAAGTTGTTTCTCTCGCTTTATTCTCTCCTAAATACCCAGTGGAGTGTGTGGAGGGAAGTGCTAAAGCAAGAACAAATCATGGAAACATATGTGACTTCCTAGATTCTTGGTATTTATTTGAGGCCCTTAAAAGTGTCTGACTTTAACCTTGAGATGTGTTCTCTTTGTAAGATCCCTCCATCAATAATTTAAAAATATCCTGCATGTCCTTAGTAGTAGCAGATGATTCTTAAAACAACTGGACAAGGTCTTGAGAATCTCATTAAAGAATAGCACCAGCGCCAACTTTCCAGCGACTTGAGAGTGTGGGCCCTGGGCCGGCACGTCGAGCAGCACCTAGAACTTGCTGGAAATTCTGACTCCTGCCTCTAGACCAAATGAATCGTAATCTGCATTTTAACAGGTCCCACGTGTGCATGAATGGATAAAGAAGACGTGGTATCCATTTACAATGACATATTATTCAGTCATGAGAAAGAAGGAAATCCTACCATTTGTGACAACATGGATGGACCTTGAGGACATCATGCTAAGTGAAGTAGGGATAAAGACAAATACTGTATGATCTCTTCTATGTGTGGAACCTTAAATTAAAAAAAAAAAAAATCCAAGCCAGAAACAGAATAGGATGGTGGTTACCAAGGGATGAGGTGGATGGAAAGATGGCGATTACAAGATTTCGGTTATAAGATGAATGGCTTCTGGGTATTTAACCGCACGGTGACTACAGTTAGTAATATTGTGTACTTGAACTTTGCTAAGAAAGTGGGTCTTTTTTTTTTTTTTTTAAGAAACGTGGGTCTTAATGGTTCTCATCACCAGAGAAGAATAATGAGAATATGGTGGTAGAAGGGGGTAGGAAAGAAAACCCAAAAAAACCTGTTCTCAAGTACTTCATACGCACCAAAATCCTTCTCAAATTTCAGTGTGCACAAATGCGTTTGAAGATGACCATCAGGGGGCGTCTGGGCAGCTCAGTTGGTTAAGCATCGGACTCTTGGTTTCTGCTCAGGTCGTGATCGCAGGATCCTGGGATCCAGCCTGTGTCAGGCTCGGCACTCAGTGTGGAGTCTGCTTGTCCCTCTCCCTCTGCACCCCCCTACCCCCACTCCCTCTCTCTCAAATAAATAAAACCTTAAAAAAAAGAGAGACTATCATCTTTTATCAGCTAGGATTATGACAAGCATCCTATCAGAGAACCAGGCCACCCTGTTTTCAGTTGGGATCCCGAGGCTCAGAGGAGTGAGCTAAGGGATCTGGGATCAGCAGCCAGTGCCGGACAGCACTGTCTGCCATTCCAGCTGCCAGGAGCAGGAAAGAGAGGGCTTGATCTCAGCAGAAGGAAGTTTGAGGGGGAGAACTTACTTGCAGCCGCCCACCACTTCCTCTTGCTTGCAAGGTGCCAATCCCAAGTCCTTGTGAGCAGCAGCTGCGGGGTCAGAACTGGACGGGCTTGAGATACCGTAGATGTGCAAGGTGCTGTGACTCCTTAACGGGAGAGCGGCACAGACAGTGGGTCCGGCCTGCGCGCATGGTCACGGGGGATCCCCGTGTATTGTGTGTACTGTAAAGCGGTTGGGCTACTTGGTGACCAAAGTTTTTTGTTCATTTTCAAATGTCCTACCTTTTTCCAAAGAGATGAAAATGATTACTGGTTGAGCATTGCATTGTTAGCTGATAAAATTAAAAAACCCTAGGTATTTTATCATTGAGGATGCAAGCCTGGAATAGTGCACGACACAAAGTGCCTTGCTGGCGAGTGGGAGAAGGAAGACAGCTAAGCTGGCTGGTGCCACACTGACCGAGCCTCCAGGGAAGGACCTCTAGATACTTCTTCAGCTCAGGGAGGTTCTCCTGAATGGCTGACCTGGAATGGATATGAAGGGGCTCCAGAGGCCTGGCCAGTTTTCAGGGGACCCTGAGATACAGTAGGCCTTTTGGGATCCCCCCCATATCACTCTGTCCTCCCGCCAAGGACAGTTAAGACCATCTCCACAACGAGCTGGCGGGCTGCCGGAGGATCCGTGACCTGGGACTTTGCAGTGATAGCCACAGTTCACAGTGACATCTATATGAGACCCTTTATTTACTAGCCAACCTACAAATGGGGAAGCTTCTGGGAGGTGATGGTGTAATGGGTAAGAGCACAGCCTTCAGTGGCAGAACAGGGTTCCCCTGGGTGCTGACCGTGACCTTGAGCAAGTTACTTATTCTCCCTAAACTTCAGTCTTCTTGTCTATAAAATAGGACAGTTGCGAGGTTGAGGGGGAGCACATACAATGGTTAATAGAGCTCCTGTCACTTAGTAGGTGCCCAAGAAATGCTAAATACTTTTATTTCTCTGTCAGGTGAGAGGTTGGACCAAATACTCCTACTTAGAAAGAGGAACTCCGTGAAAAGTTATTGACCATCAATGCCTAACTCCTAACTTCCAGTTACTATGGTTATCAGCGACAGTACCTTACATTTTTTCTCTTTGTAGTTGTATCCCTAACTTTTTTTTTTAATATTTTATTTATTTATTTGACAGAGATCACAAGTAGGCAGAGAGGCAGGCAGAGAGAGGGGGGGAAGCAGGCTCCCCTCCAAGCAGAGAGCCCGACGCAAGGCTCAATTCCAGGACCCCGAGACCATGACTCGAGCCAAAGGCAGAGGCTTTAACCCACTGAGCCACCCAGGTGCCCCTGTATCCCTAACTTAATCCTCAGGACAACCCTGTGAAGCAGGTGGTCTCGTTCTCCTTCAACTAATGGGACAACTGAGGTCCACGGGGTCTGAGCCCCCTGCCTACTGCCCATGCAACTCAACAGGGGTTTGTTGTAGACCCTTTGACCCTGAGACCTGATTCCTTGTCCATCACGTACCCCATCACTGTGTGCTGGCCAGCACTTCTCAGAGCCTCGGAATCCCATCCTTTCCTCAAAGGGGGCACTTTCTACACTCTGCCTATCTTCTTCTCCCCTACAGGCTACACCTTGACCATGTAACCCGTTCTCCCCTCTAAACCAGCTCCAAGATGGGCCACTGTAGGAGGGAGGTACATCAGAAAGTAAACTTACTTTGGCTTGCAAGAAAATAAACGCACTAGATAAAACACAGTGGTTTTTGGAGGTCATACCAGAATTTTATATATAATGAACAATATTATAACTTGCAATACAACAAAGATTGAGGTGACAATTGCAGTCCAGGTATCTTGAAAATGTTACATGGCTGAAAATCTTTATACTTTACAACCATGGGATAGAGAAAGGGATGCAATTTATTGGACACGTCTCACATTTTTTCCTATGAATCATTAAATATTTAAGCACCATAAAATTCAAGCATTTCACATGGATGTGGCAGCCAGCCTCGGTGGTTTAAAATGCATTATGCAGAGTCTCTAGCAGATAATAACAGTGACAATTGCAGAGACCTGATTTTTAATGTCAATTGTTTTGTTCCCTGCAGAACTTCCTGATAATGTCCCTGTAGGAGATTGTGATTTTGTGTGTGTGTGTGTGTGTGTGTGTGTGTGTGTGTGTGTGTGTGTAGGGAGGGGCGGGTGGGTTACAGTAACTTTGAGAGTTGAAATAAAATAACATTCCCAAAGACATAAAAATTGGCCAGGTATAAATAACCCTAATCAGTTATTTATATGCCCTGTAAGAATCCTGATATAATTCTACTATGGGGAAAAAACCCAAGAAATGTTTTTTTTCACATTAGATTGTTTTAAATAGAAGATGTGACCAGAATACAGCAACTGCTATGCGCTAGACGTATAATCTAACTTAACTGATGATGTAAGTGTAGGTGTTATGTCCATTTTGTAAATGAGGAAAAGGGGGTTCAGAGAGGAAGTGTAACTCACCCCGGATGATACAGTGGGTCAGTGACACAGAGCTGGCTTCAAACCAACTCCGAAGTCCACATTTTCCCACTCTTCCTGTAGTCATACCAGATAAAAGTAAAACTTATCAAATTTGTTGGCTGAACTGATAGAAACAAATCTAATGTAATTTCCTGAAACACATAGAGATGGTTTGCTTTATTATAAGCTACAAGAGGCTCAAAATAAAATCTGGTAAAATCCAGTTTTAGTGGACCATTCCATTGACTATTTTCCTAAGCACTGAAAACTTGTTCGCAAACTTTGTCAATGGGATCTTGGACTAGGAGGCTCTCAGGTGATGGGGGAGCACAGGTTCTGGCCTGGGTTAAGTTTGTCGCATTTCAACGAAGAGCCTTCTCTCAGCCAAGCCTCAGGGATCTTATCACTTCTGAAATGTCAGTGGAAAAGTAAGCTGAATTTCAGGAGGGGGTAATGGTTGCAGCTTATCAGTTGGCTTTCCGTCAGTAACTGCGAAGAGGAGATGATGGGTGTACAGACCTGTGGGCGCGTTCACGTATTTTGAAACAAGAAATGATTTGTACTTATTACCATTTTTGTCCACAAGAACGTCATGGGCATAGATCTAATGCCTAATGATACTTAATGGAAACATCGCCGAAAGCAGAATTATCAAGAATGGACTCAGCTCTGGGGGGGCGCTGGGCGTACAGCACAGTGAAGTTTGGCCCTGCCCTCGAGGGGCTTGCATTGGAGCAAGTGCGAGGAGCCCTTCCAGGAGCGAGGCAGGAGCAGGAGAGAGTGGCCAGGCCCTTCTCTTGTCCTGGGAGCAGAGGAAGGGAGTCCCCAGTCTCCCTGGGGAGATTCACACCCACCCTCCCCTCCAGCTCATTCAGGCTGTAAAGAAGCAGTCATGTCCCAGGTAAACTTCCTGGAGCTTGGGAGTCCCTGGGAGAAGGAGCAGGAGCCAGGTCGCAGGGCTGGGAATATGTCTCTGGGATGCGTGCACAGGTGAGCTGCGGGCAGCTGTCACCCCGTGGAAGTCACTCGGACCTCACAGGCACAGGAGTTATCGAATGATTTTTAAGCCAAGGAAAAGCAAAAGCAAGTTTGCATCTTGGAGAGATGAAGGGGATTTCACAAGCGGGGGCATCAGTTGGGAGGTGTTTACCATCAAGAGTTGGGGGGGGGGGAGACAAAGGCTGCATTAAGGCATTGCCAGGCGGGAGGGGAAGGTAGCCATCCACAGGAAGTGGTCTCTTGAGTTTCGGTCTGGGAAATACCAGGGGACAAGGAATGAGCCCCCCACCGCTGGCAGCACGGAGGTCTGGGTACCTGGGCGTCTGCAAGGATGGGCTCCACCCCGCTGAGCGTAAGAACCCAGAAGGAAACATCCCTTCTGCCCCCACGTGACCCAGAGCAATTCCCACTGGACAATCTGGATGCTTTCCAACCAACGAGGTGGGGGAGGGGCTTCCCCGGAAGGAAATTTCCATAAGGATCCTCACCAGTCATGCATTAGCCACCATAAAGCTCTGCTCAGCCTTCACAGAGAAAGGACATTTCAAAGTACTGGTATTTAATCAAGTGAAGAAAGCAGAGTCTTCCAATCCAAGGAGTTCTTTACCACTGTTTTGCCCTTTAAGCAATAATGGTGCAGCATTTAGGGAGGGGGTTCTTGAGTACAGGTATTCTGAACAATCAGCCTCAAACACCACCCAGGCTCACCATGGAGTAAACTGCCCACTTAATTCAGCCTGTGTTTTAAGATGTATTTGGCAAATTTACTAAGGTAATATTCGAATGTGCGTAAAATACTTCACCTCGCAAGCTATGTCTCTAATGTTCTATTTCTCACCCTTGTCTCGTCCCAGAAAATGTTCTCAGACCAAATGCATGAATGAACAAGATGAAATTTTAGAAGGCTCGACGTTTGGTAACATGTAATAAAACTTGGGAAACGGAAAAGTGTGATTATAAACGAGGTTGAAATCAGCTTAATTTTCAGGTGCTCAAAAATACTTGACAGGCTATAGCACAATTAAAAACAATCAATAAATGGGTCAAATGAATTATGATATACTCTGCTTTCATCTTAAAATGTACATTTTTTTTTCTTTTTACTGGAAAGTATTAAAATAAATTGCCATCCCAGGAATAGCCCATAGCAAGACTCATTTGAAATACATTCTACATGTGAGAGCTCATTGCTAATCAATGTTTGGCATGGAAAACATCTCTTATAAACAAAATTTTAATTGAGTTTTTATCCTCTCAATTATTTTTAAGTGTGTTGAAACTAAGCTCGGAAATGAGTGTCACTTGCTCATGAGAAATTTCTTTAGTTTTTTTCTAAAACGACATGTTTCTAAATGAGGAAGTCAGGTTTCCTCTAATTTATTTCTAACAAGCTTTCTGATTTTTCAGATTAGACCACTGAATCCTACTGGAATAGGAAATGTATCCTTTGCTATTCTTATTCTAAATCGACATATCTTCTTAACTTTTACAGAAAATATTAATACCAAATGTCAAACTGCTGCCTTGGTAGAATACTGACAAAAAATTGAGGAGTGTTTTTAAAATTGGAAAAATGGATGCTTCTGTAAAAACCAGTAACAGGCACATAAAATTCAAATTGTAGGGTTTTGGGGTGTTTTTTTTTTTTTTTCTAAAATAGCACCATATCTTCCTGGCAGGGTGACCATGACTTAAACGATTCTTACCTAAGTTTAATTAAGCCGGCCCTTAATTTTCTCCCAAGTGCATAATGATAGCTCTGTCACTTCCCGGTATGAAATGCCATTATGTTTTGGAGGAAAAGCGTCCATGGCGGATGCGAGGCAGCTCTGCGGGGCTCCTCGGAGGGGGGAGCAGGATGCTTTGTGTGAGCTGGTGCATCTGAGCGAAGCCTCATGTGGCTTCAGTCCCATTAGTGCGCACACACCGAACCCTCGCTGGACCCCGACTGGGCGAATACCGTCTGTTTGGAAGTTCACGGCAATGGGGAGTCCATTTTTGTGAATCACTGCCTTAATATTCATTAATAGCTCTTAGGCTCTTAATCCCTTATTGAATATATTTTTTTCCATAAATGCTACTTTTCAAAAGGGTTGCCAAAGTAGGCATTTCCATTCTCGGAAAAATGCAGAAGAGAACACGTTTTATGTTGGTCTGTGAGGCGTTAATGCTAATGTAGCATCTCCGGAATGCAGGGACCGTCCATGGTCCTTCCTGGCACAATGATTCATTCTGCTTTGAAATGAACTGTTAACGCTCGCTGTGTGGATTTTTTCTTTTTGCTTTTCTTTTCTTCTTAGCATCTCCTTGGGTCACGGTGTTTACAATTATTTAAAGTGCATGGGAACACAGATTACAGAGGAAATCATTTTGAGATGTTGGAAATCTCTATTTTCTAGTTTCATTTGTTGGCCCATTTATTTTTGTCCTGCAAAATCCACCCGGAAGCCCACCATATTATAGAGTAATTGACTTCAGTTGTTTGAGGTGCTGTAACCCATGAGTGTAGTTTTCAGGAATGTAATCTGTCACCTGGCCTTTATCATCTCTTCGCCCTCCTGTGAATTAGCATCGTTTTAAATAAAGCCAGCTGTTCCGTCACCCTCGAAAACATAAGAATATCTGGGATTCATCTAAATTGGTAGGTCCAAACAAATACATAAGGGAAGGGACAGCTGAAACTGGAGTCCGAAATGAGCACCATTAATCTCTCAGCAAAGCCTGGGCCCCCCGGGGCCCCGAGAAAGTTGCTCCAGGTGACATGTGGCTTCTCTAGCTGTATTTCATGCACACCTGGCACCTGCCGATTCTCTGGCGCTGGGCCTGGCTCTCTTTCAAGGTGTGCGGCGAGGGTGGGGAGGAGAACTGTAGGTCGGGTCTCACGGTCGTCAGCCAGAAGCTATACTCATTGGCGAAAAAGTGGCAGGTTCCCTGGCGGCCCTGGCATTCGAGGAACGGTGCAGCTCGGAAATCTTCCAGACAGCTGCCAGGGGACATAAGGGCCTGCCCTCCTCCCTGGTCTCCGGCCCCCGTGTGCTGCCAGGACAATGAGCCAGAGTTAGGGCTCAGACACGGGCGGAGGACCCCAGACCCAGTGCGCGCCACGCAGAGGGCTCCCAGGGAGAGCCAACCAGGTAGGATGAATGAAACCACTTTCTCTGAGGGCTGAGGCAAAGCCAACGTCTACACCCTTGCGAAATCACAAAAACAAACAAAA
>CM053605.1:8011671-8032821 GCA_028646535.1 Procyon lotor | reverse complement strand
TCTTACCTGGGGGGCCGGGGGGACCTCTTCCTCCAGAAGGGCCCGGGGGAGAAATTCCTGGGCTCCCAGGGTCGCCCGTCACCCCTTTCAGCCCAGGTGTGCCCGCTGGACCAGGCGGGCCCACTTCGTGCAAACCTTGGCGAGGGAAAGAGCATTAGTTCTGCATCTTCTGACAAACAGGGACCTGCTTGTCCCTGTCACGGCTCCTGGAAAATAACTGCTTCTGGATGGGGTGACAGGGACCCAGCAGGTGTGCTGAGACCGTCCACCTGCTGCAGTAGTGGCCCAAGGCTGTAAGCTCTCCCGGGGTTGGTGGTCGCCTAGCCTCTCACACCGCACCACACGGTGGGTTGCAGGTCAGCCATAGGCTGATTTTATGGTCATTTCCCAGGTTAAAACCAAACCAAACCAAACCAAACAAAAAAACAACAGCATATCAACGTTCTAATCTCTACCCCAGAAAGAGTGAAGTTGAATGAGATCCAGCCATAAGGAATTACTGAATACGCTGGCTTGAAATTTAAGGGGGAAACTGACATGTAAGTAACAACCACCAGGTGGAGTTCCACCCTGAAGAGGGACCACATCGCTGGTTTCTTGGGGGAGGAATGTGGGTTACCAGACTATTTGGAGGAGCCTCTAAAATGAATCCTCTGTGACCTGAGTTAATTCCTGGCCTTCCACACTGTATCAAGATTCTGCCTCTCTTCAGCAACAGTATCAAACCCCACGGCAGGGCAATCCCGCCCTGGGCCCAAGCACCCTCCAACCTCCATGTCAGACTCCCGCCGCCTTGTCTGACTGTGGGCTGTTTTTCTGAGACACGAAAGCCAACAAACGAGCCCTATACTAAAAATCCCAGAACGAGCTCAAGTGCAGTTGTTGACGATGAACCTATTTGGGGTAGCAAAGATAACGGCGACTTGCTCAAGTAACTTGTTTGAGCAGCAGCCTGTTGGGGGTGTGAAAAGTACTCTTTGGACCCACGTGGCTGTACTGGCCATCACTATGCTTAATATCGAAAAGAAAAAACTTCCCAACTATCTACTTGTCATTTGTAACATTTAAAAATTGAGCTCCACCTAAGCAGAGAGATAGCCCCAAGCAACATCCACAGAAGTCGCTGTTAACTAGCCATTCCTTCTTAAACTGGGTTTTCTCAGGGGTCCCCTTTAGAGAACTCATCTTCAGTACTAAGAACAGTCCAATACTGTCTCCCAGCTAAGCCAGTTTCGTAGTTCGGCGCCCGGATCGTGTGCGGTGAAGGAACACCAGCAGTTTCTCACAGTCTGCTAATTGTAGCTGAGTCTCTCGCAAAGGATTTTCTCTTACCTGAAGCGCCTTTGGCTCCTTTCTGTCCCTTTAAACCATGCAAGCCGTTCAGCCCGGGTACCCCAGAGGGACCTGAAACACATCACAGGTTTGTGACCCACCAGGGAAGACCCAGGGTTGATCACCGGCCACTGGGCAGGGGCACCACCCAGGGGGTGATTCGCTGACGGTCACCGACAGAGTCTCTAGGCAGGAGCCGTGAGGGCGCACTGTCTAGATGCCATTATCGAGGCTAAATCCATGCCAGTGGTTATTATTTAACACTTGCATTTGATGGACATTTTCTGCAAAGACAGCTTAGCACATCATTTTTTTTTGGTTTTAACATACTGCTCTTGGTTTATGACCATACCATGGACATCTCTCTCTCTATCCAGATACAGTCTAGAATTACTGAATCTCGGTGTAGGAAGGAACCTTAGGTTCTACGACAATGAACTTATCCTACATGAGAGAAGAGAGACTAGATCGGAGCGAACCCAGGCCTCCTTCCATCCAGGCTCAGGACCTGTCCACCTCACCGTGGTCTGTAGATACTAATTTCTTCGGGATCTAGTCAGGTAAGGGTAGAAAGAAAATAAGGACAGGGGGGACCTGTGGCAAAGTGGGGAATGCATGACCTACCTAACTTTTCTTCAAGTACCGTACTACCTGGAGAGAAGCAGTTTGCAAGGCAGGTTTGGTTGGCACAATTTCTTTGCCACTACTTCTTTCAAAACGAGCCACTCTGATGCCTCTTTACTGAAACTAAATTTATTTCATAATGATCACCGAAAACTCCAGTCTCTGTAATGAGGTATGATCTCTTTCTGCCAGGGATCAGTGTCGTCCTCCAAGGAGATATCTACCAGCCTGACCTCATATAAGGTGTCACTGAACACCCATCAATCTATAGATTCATAAATATATAAATGCATAAAGTATCTAAAATACATCTATATTATAACATATAGACACATAAGTGTAGAGATCTATAGGGAGGGAGTAGAGGAGAGAAACAAGGGACAGACAGAGGGAAGGAGAGAGGGAGGAAGGGAGGAAGGCAAGAAGGCAGATGACTGATACAATTCCGGGAGCTGGGCCCTCCGCCAGGTGATTCATACATGTCTTGTCTCACGGATTTGGGAGAAAGCATCTTCTGCTCAGCCCTTGGCCAAACCTGGTGACCTTCCAAATTCATTGGTGGATCTTTATCAAAGGCTGAGAGCCAGCCAGCCTGTCACTCAGTTTAGGGCCACACCCCTGTCATTTGCAATTATAATGTCCTAGCACACATCAAATGGCCCTCAGCGACCCTGTGACACCTACACAGAGCCCCCTCGATGCCATTCTGCCAGTGCCTGTCCCACACCAGGCCACAAGCGAGCCTTTGGGTGACTGGATTACTCTGGGTAAATTAACTGAGTGCAAGAGCAGGTCTTATCAGTCATCCCATACCTCCGTTTGGCATGTCTCCTAACACACGGTTGGTGTTTAATAGGTGTTGGTTCAATGGGTGAGTGGAGGCATGAATGAGTGAATGAGAAAATGTGCCACAGGGAGGACTGGCACGTGAGCGGGTGGAGAGAAAGCTGTCGGAAGGTGGGGGTACAATGTCTATTTGCATGTTACACGTCCTTTAATAGATTTATGGGAGGAATAAGATTTGGTGAAGTTAGAGGCATCCATTTGTGTATAAATAATTTAAGTGCCAATTATTATCTACTCATTAATGCAAGTCCTCTGTGGGCTTCTTATTAAAAGAGGGAACACTAAAAAAAAAAATAAAATAAAATAAAATAAAAAATAAAAGAGGGAACACTTAGCTAGTTCTACTCTATTTATTATCAGTACTTGAAACGGATGGTTATTCTATTTTTAAACTCAAACTTTAGATTGGGGCAAATGAACCATATTCACTCATCCCCACCCCAAAAAAAAAAATGGGAATGCACCCTTATTTTTCCTAAAGCTCTTATTTCCTAACCACTTTTAACAGTTCTGGCGGAGTTTATTTTTCAATCCTCTTTCCTCTTAATGAGCCAACGTTTCAAGTTTGCACCAAAAGAACACACAGGCCTTCTTCATCTGCCAAATCTGGATATTTATTGCAATCTATCTGAAATGATAATAAATTTTTTGAGAACACTTTGCTATTTCAGTGTGTTTTGATCTCCAGCTGAAGCCACCAAGATTGATGGCTTGGGGACTTAGCTGGGGTGGAATGTCTCAGCTTCTGCCAACTCTCCATTGTCCCATCAACGCATCCAGATCCCGGGCTGTCACAGGCCCAGCCCCTCGCCATTGTGGAACTGGCCGACCCTTATCTGACCCAATGTTATCTTTCTAAATTGAATGCAGCTACATCTGGGTAGGATTTTAAGGGCAATTTTTCCTTTTTACTGAAAGCTTTTTATCAATCCCATCTCTAAATCAGAAAGTTGTTCATGCATAAAATATATACAGTGCAGATGAGAGGCAATTAGGCTAACAAAGCACATTCCTTGGTAATGAGGATTTTTTATTCACCTCTCTGGCCATCCTCCTGCTTAACACCCTTCACATAAGGCTGCACCTCCCTATGCTCACGGGCTGGGTGGGGTGCTCTCCCCTTCACCCCCACCCCTCCGCCCCGGTCAGAGAATCGAACCTCCTGCTCCAGCCCTAATGGGAATCACAGCCTCCATCCCAGTTAGCCAGCCCTCTCAGAAACTAGGTTCTCACTCAGGTTTTCTTTTGTTCTAAAGCTTGAAAATGCCACTCTGTCCCCAGTGGCCTTTGTACAGGTTTATACTTTTAATGGGGTGACCGCCTCGTCCCTATGGGGGGGGAGGACTTGCCCAGGTCTGGCGTCCTGAGGCACCCGTCCGTCCCAGGCAAACCCGGACAGCTGGTCACCCGAGCGTGAAAGGCAATGGGAAAGGGACCCACGTAACTACAGGTCATGGCTGAACACAGTTGAAAACGTATCAAAATAGATTCTGAAATAAGACATATATGTTTTTTAGTTCAGAAACTGCATGACTGCCTACTGAGGAGAGGCACGAGAGCATAAAGACACGGTCTCCTGAGCCCCGGAGCTTCCATCCCCAAATACACCCGGTGACAGCTGCTGACAAGACAATGGAGAGCACGAGAGGAGCAGCTCTGACATGACAGAACAAATGGGCAATTACCTCAGGGGCGGTAAGTGCTGTGGGGGCAGGGCCGGGAGGGACACCCCCCCCAGAGAAGGGGGGAGAACATTCCCATGATCTCCACAGCTCTAACATGATGGCATTTCTTTCCAGATAGAAGACATTTCGAGGTGCTTTTTTTTTTTCTGAGGAAACATTTTGCCACCAGCCAAAACAACCCAATCCACATCTCTACAGTTGTTGCCACGGAGCAGACAGTTGTCTTCAGGGTTTCATTATTCCAATCTCATGAACGCCCAACGAGGAACCGAGTGTCTTCCCTTGAGAGGGCAGATGCGCTTGAACATTGAAATCTACAGATCAAGCCATTTTTAGCACAGGTTTAAGTTAGGGTTTAGATCTGACTGAACACAGGCAGGACTCGGGATCCATATGGCCCGTTCCAGCAGAGCAAACAACTCTGGAGTTCAACAGCTGTTTTGTTCAAACAAGATAATCAGTCCCCTTGACTTATTTAGAACATACTTCAAATATTTAGTTTCTCAGATCAAAGTGTTTCTGCTGGAGTGCGGTTCATTTTTCTATCAGCATGATAAACTGCAACAATGGATTTATACTGTGGACGTTTTCATTTTTAGGAATGCATTCACGGTTCGGTTTGGTTTGGTTTGGTTCTTCAAGACAGGTCGTTCGTTGGGCCGTTTGCAGAGAAACAGTGTCACTGCATGGCCAGGAGGCGCCACTGCCACGCTCGTCTGTGCGCTGGGGCGAATGTGGTTGGCAGAGTCATTACCCCACTTTTCTTGGCAAACTCCTTCCTTTTAGCACAGAACTCTGATGTGGTTGGAGATCACTGTGCGAGTAATTCTGTTACTCAGTCAACATCATTGGCTATTAGTTTTTAAATAACATACCGGAGGGAAATGAGGTGATAAATGCAAACTAATTCAAGAGCAGGACAAATCGACAATAGTAACCCGAGCCTAGTCATTTTAGTCAAACTGAGGGTCTATTGTTAGGGCACCGGGATGTTTGAAGATCCTTGGTATTTTTATTAAACTAGGTGGGTCAGATGAAGGGGAAATGCGGTAGGAGTGGTTAATAATGGAAATGTTTTCTTTTGGGTTTTTACCAATTTCATCTCCCAGACGTTCAAAAAAGTGTCAGAGAATAACCCACTGGGCCTTCAGGGATTTCCAGGGACAGCAAACAGCCACAATCACTAAATAAACTTTTAACATAAAAAAATTGGGCCCAGTGATGGGTATTAAGGAGGGCACGTATTGCAATGAGCAAACAATGAATCATGGAACACTGCATCAAAAACTAATGAAGTACAGTACGGTGACTAACATAACATAATAAAAAAAATTATGACATTGCTTGAGATCCTAAATTTATCCCAAGTCACTGGACTTCGCATTAAATGTCAATGAAGAAAGAGAAGAACTGTACAAAGATGTCTTGTTTAGTTATGGGAACTAGAAGCCAAATAATATTTGGCTGCATAGAAACACATAAGGTACCAGCGCTCCAGACTAAAGGGCCTCCCTCTCTGCAGAATTGCACCAGGTCATACGTACCACACTACTGAGTGTTGGAAAACAAACGTTATTTGAAAGCTATTTGGTGAGGGAAGAGATGAAAGTGTGGAAAATTTTAATTTGGATTTTCACAACAATGAAACATATAAGCCCGAAGAAGGGTTTTCCACCTCTTCCAAGTGGAGGTAATTTCCATTCAACCAAAATTTAGTACATGAATGAGTCAACCAGCAGAAGGTAAGGGGAGGAAGGTGGGGAGAGAGGACCTTAGTTATAGAAATCTACCAAGTAAGGCTT
The DNA here is from genome assembly GCA_028646535.1 of Procyon lotor. NCBI lineage: Eukaryota > Metazoa > Chordata > Mammalia > Carnivora > Procyonidae > Procyon > Procyon lotor. The sequence goes on along the minus strand of CM053605.1, from coordinate 8,026,532 downwards.
GACCTTTCATCTGCTATTCAAGCGAAGACCCTCAACTTCAAAGCTACTAGCTCACTTGTCCATTCTTCTACTTGTCCAGTCTTCTATTTATTAATTTATTCACATATTTTAAAATACTTACCATAACCATCCAGTAGACTTACTGGGAATCCACTGGGTGCCAAGGATATAAAAATCATGTTCTACTTGGTGAGAAAGACCTTTAAACATACAAAGGTATAGGACATAGATGCTACGCTATAGGTGTACACAAAGTAGCCAGGAAAAACATTTTTACCTAAAATGGAAGAAATGGACTGAAGAGGAATAAATAAGATAGAGGAATGGAGGGGGCATGAAGCTTTGTTAATAAATAAGCAGGATGTATGGTAGAGTATATGGTATTATTGTGATGAAACTTATATCCAGTTTTCTATCACCCATAACGACCAAAAATTCAACCAGGAAAACAATGTTTCTCTATCTAACAAAGATAAAGAATATTGGTAACTCTTTATAGCATTTTTATTCTACTTCTTGCACACATCACAACTGGTAAGTGTAGATTTATTTACAAGTAGGTTTTTAATACATCTCCTGGACTACACTGTGAGATCCATGAAGGCAGTAACGGTGTCTGTTCTCTTTAGAATTGTACACCTCGTGTCTAACACACAGTCTAGCACATAGTAGTAGCTTCACTGCCTTAGGGAGAGAATAAATGAGGAGGCCTGAACATTGCAGAAAACAGTGGGGGAAATGCTCTCAAAGATGGCAGCACCATCATTTCGGTAAAAGGCACCGGGTGGAGAGCCTAGATGCCCCGCCCGAAGCTCCGAGTCAGGAAGAAGAGGAAGGAGCTAAAGGGCATTTGTGGGAAGGAGGAAGGAGCCATGACAAGAGCAGTGTCACTTGGCGCAGGAAAGGCACCGTCAATTTGCCTGAAGTGGGCCAGGCTTCCTTTCCACTCACCTTTTATTCCCGGGAGCCCTGGGGCTCCTGGATCTCCCATCATGCCTCTTGGCCCGGGATCCCCCGTTTCTCCTGGAGGTCCCTGCAGCCCAGGTGCCCCTTGATTACCTGAGGACGAGACACCCCGCTGAGATATGCGTTACCTTATTGGGAAAGGTCATCTGTGCACTTAACAGATGGGTACCTGGACCATTGCCTTATCCCTTTTTTCCCCTAGACCTCCTAACTCTAGAGAGAAAACTACACTTGACCTCAGATGGAGCGAATCACTTTGGAGTGATCACAGCTGCCATTTATAATTTTAAACTTTCACTGTATTCTGAATCGGCAAGAGGAGGAGCCATTAAAAAGCTGTGCTTGTCCATGTGATATATGTGCCTTAAGTCCAAAGGAGGAAAGAAAACCAGCATCTGAATGGCAGGGGGATTAAAGAGCAATGGAAAGGAGCTTCTATCCGTCAGCCCCTCAGTTTGTGCCTGGCGCCTTGCGAGGCTCTTGCCAGGTGCCGTCTTGCTTTACTCCCAGACCAACCCCTGGGACTGGACCAGCTCCACCCTACGGGTGAGGAACAGGTAAGTGTGAGACACTTGTCCAGAGTCACAGGTCTGGGAAGTGGCAGAGTCTAAGGGAAGGCTGGCTCTTTCTGATACCCTAGAAGATAGATGAGTGCTCTGGAAGTTTCCAGGCTCCTTTCAAAATACCTGGACACCCTGGTGGTCCAGAGGCACCAGGTAATCCTGGCTTTCCGGGTGGTCCTGTGGGGCCTTGAACCCCGGGCAAGCCCTGGTCCCCGGGTACTCCAGGATGTCCTAAAGAAAGAAGAATCAAACATCTGAGTAATTGTGGATTGGTCTTTGAGGCCGTGCATCTATAAAACCTCCAATTTCAGGACTTGACATTCTTTTCTAGTAGTACTTGTTTACATTTACAATTTTTCTGTTGAAAAGATAACACTAAGAAAAAATTGAAAACAAAACATCTTTAATCCTACCACCTTCATACAATTTCTCACGTGTCTTAACAATGTGCAAATACGCCCCCAATTTTATATTCTGATTTTTAAAATTAGCATTGTAGTATAAGTAATTTTCCAAATTTGCTCTTTTCTTCTTCTTCTTCTTCTTCTTCTATTATTATTATTATTATTATTAAAGTAGGTTCCATGCCCAGCGTGGACCCCAACACAGGGCTTGAACTCACAACCCTAAAATCAAGACCTGAGCTGAGATCAAGAGCTTAACCGGCTGAGCCACCCAGATGCTCCTCTAATTGTTGTTTCAAGATGACCAGCAGATAGCTTATTGAGTTAATCTTAATAAATTAAGTAACCTGATTTTCTCTTGCTATTAGCCATTCAAGTTATTTCTTTTTGCTGTTATTCATAATGATCTTTATATTTTTAATCCATTTTTCTCAAATTATTTCCTTGGAAAAAATTCCTAGGAACAGAATTTCTAGGTAACATAGTATATTTTGGTTCATTTTTATGCATTTTAAACTGCTAAAGTATTTTAAAGTAAATCACAGACATCATGGAATTTCACCCCTAAATACTTCAAGAGGTATACCTGAAAAAAGCATTTTCCTTCATGGCCCAAATAACATCATCACAGCCAAGAAAAGTAACACCAGTCATTAATATCCTCTAGTACTCATTCCGTACTTGGGTTCCCCCACTTGTACCCAAGTGGGGTACAAGATGTCCTTGATGTCCTTCACAGCTGGTAGGTCCACACCGGCTCTCATTCCAGAAACACACATTGCATCTAGTGGCTACATCCCTTAAGTTAAAGAAAAAGAAATCCACTACAGTCTTTCTCAGGACAGACTTGCTGAAGAGAACAGTTCAGCTGCTGTTTAGTCTTTCAGAACAGACCACTCTGTTCTTGACAGAGGCGTTCGGGTGGTTCAGGTAAGTGGTGCCCTAACTCCCACCACTGTGTCTAAGTGGCTGCAACAACTTTAAGCGCATGCCCTGTGCTCACTGGGGACTTGTGAGTTTTTGGTTTGTTTTCCTGCTAATTCAATAAGAAGAAAATAACTCAGACTTCCTTTAGTTACATTTCTTTGATGACTAGAGAAGATGACTATTTCCCCATGTTTATTTACACTGTATTACTTTAATACAATTCAGACTTACAGGATAACCCAACAGTCTGTGCCAAAATTAGCCAATTGAATCTGCAAATAAAATACACGACTCTGGATTTACAAACCCAAGGGGGGTGGGTGGCGGGCACAGTCATTATTTATTAGGACACACATGAAACAAGCCTATGTTAGTCTATACCTGTTCCCTGATGGAATTTAAGATCCATGAGCCTGACTGTATGTTATTTTATTTATCCTGTAAACATTCCTGCAGTAAAGGTAAGGCAGTGCTATACTAATCTGAGGCTCGCCTCCCCAGTCACACTTATGTTAAGAACAGAACTTCTGGGGCGCCTGGGTGACTCAGTGGGTTAAAGCCTCTGCCTTCGGCTCAGGTCATGATCTCAGGGTCCTGGGATGGAGCCCCGCATCGAGCGGCTCTCTGCTTGGCAGAGAGCCTGCATTCCCCTCTCTCTCTGCCTGCCTCTCTGCCTCCTTGTGATCTCTCTCTCTCTGTCAAATAAATAAATAAATAAATAAATAAATAAATAAATAAATAAAATCTTTAAAAAAAGAAAGAACAGAACTTCTGAGTTAATCTGTGCCGTATTTTCTTGCTGAATTGAAAGGGGTAGGGGACAGGTAGAACTAAACCCAGGACAACCATTTAAATCTCCTAAGACAGGCAGCAGCTCTATGCCTTCTCCTGTGCTCATTCAAATTCAATCAGAGCAACTTTTCCTAGTCAATGGAACTTGCGTATTTAGGTAGACTCTGTGCTGGTGAATAACATCTGATGTAATTTAGAAATTTTAAGCTAACGCTATAGCATATGAGAAAGGGAACAGTTTAAATGGTGATAACTGTAAGACACCAGGGAAATTATGCTAAGGCAAATTTTCTTGAAAAGTTAGCCTAAGTGTAAAATAACTCAGATTTTATAATTTTCACTTAAAATGCTAGGTAATATCAAAGTCCATTTTGAACTAGTTACAGCTTATAAAATCTTATGATCTTAACAGTTTACATGAAAATGCCAGTAAAGGTGGAATTTTCAGTTTACCACCTTCTTTTAAGGAATCTTATTTGATCCTCGGAAAAATCCTATAAGTATGCATGGGGCCAGCTTACAAGCGAGGAAACTGAGCTCAAAGATGATAAGCAACTTGCCCAAGACCACAGGGACAGTCATAAGGGAGATTGACTTTGAACCACTGGTTTCCCTTCTTAAGGCTTCTTTCTCACTCTGGTACTTATTACGAACCTCCATGTTACTCTCAAAACTATTTTCCCCTCCAAATGTACATTTAAGTTGTAAAATACTGTATTAGCTAAGTCTATTTGACCATGTCACGGGGAAAAGACCAATATGAAAGACGAGTGGAAAAGTTCTTTCCATTGTAACAGCTTGTTTTTCTGTTGGACTTCTATTTTAGCGATCTTATGGTATAAAGACAAAAAATAAATAAAATTTCTGATTATACTTCTGCTCTGACACATTTGTGTGTCTCTGTTATATCTGATGAAACATGACTACCGTCAAAGAGAATTTTAAGATAATACACAAAACAAGGGACATGCGGTGGTTCCGTCAGCTGCGTGGCTGACTCTTGATTTCAGCTCAGGTGAATCATGATCTGAATCAAGATCACGCATCTTGATTTCATGATCTCAGGGTCCTGGGATCCATGCCTGGTGGGCAGTCTGCTTGAGATTCTCTCTCCCTCTCCCTCTGCCCATCCTCCCACTCACTCTCTCTCTCTTTCTCTCTCAAATAAATAAAATGCACAAACCTATTAATGTGAGATATTCTAACTTACAAGGGACCCATCTAAACCTACCCACTACCAGCTGAATGAGATCAATGAGATCGTGCATACTTCTTTAAGCTATCATTTGCAGATGGCATTTGCTCTTCCCAAGCAATGCATCGCCCTGTGCATGTATCTTTATCCATTTGTCTGGTAACTGACTTAAGATGAATTCTTACAAGTAAAATTACTGAGTTAAAAGGCCTGTGCGTCATGCACTGTAGCCAGCCACTGCCTGGAGGGGAAGGCAAGAGACTGCAGGTGCATCACAATTTGTTCTGCGGGATGACCTGTCAGTTGTCGCTGATAAACAAAGTACTATTTTGAACAATTCAGATTCATTGTTGGGGATGAATTTTTTTTTTCTTTTGGTTTGGTTTTTAGTAAATTAGATATTTAGCAACTGAGCTGTTCAGTGGTAGTTCACTGAGGAGTGGCACTCCTCACTGGCATTCACATCTGATTTTCTGAGTTGGAAAGAAAGGGCCAGAGTGACAACCTGAAGTGATGGTCAGTGTGAGTGGCTACTGCTAATGTATCATTTATCATTCTAGCAATTGTGAAATAGTCCAGCTTTATTTGCTTGCAATAATCATTTTTGGCCATGTCAAAATCTGGGCTTGCCAAGGGGAGTGGATTGTAATGTCAACATCATGGGTCATGGGAGCCATCCCTGGTTTATAATCTTGATGTCCTTCTAAGTCAAGGATGTGGTGGCAGTGTTTATAATCCTTCTGAGATGTATGCAGTGTGTAAAGGGAGAAGAAAATATTGATATAATTACTGCCCACTAAGAGTATAAAGTAATTGCTTTATTTTTCGAACTAAATTTATTGTTTTGTTTTGTTTGTTTTTTTAAGTAGGCTCCATGCCCAGCATGGAGGCCAATATGGGGCCAGAATTCATGACCCTGAGATTAAGACCTGAGCCCAGACCAAGACCCAGATGCTCAACTGACTGAGCCACCAAGTTGCCCCTATTCCCTTTTGTTTTGATAAGAAAAACATGTAGCTATAGCTATACCTGGACATCCAGGGCCACCTGGTTCACCCTTTGGACCAGGAGAGCCGAACTGACTTGCAGGGTCACCTTTGTCTCCTGTAAGTGATAAAATGCACATAACATTATTTAAGAGAACTTAATTTTGTTTCATACACATGACTTAATAACTGTCATGTTTGGCTATGACAAAACATAGTTTTGTCTATGTTTTGTCTATGACAAAATAGTTTATCTTCAAATATTCCAGAAGAGTTTTTGAAAAATATGGGTTTTTTCTATACAAAAACAAATGGAAACAGATGCAAGATGTGATTTAAACACACACGTGCACATACACATGTGCACACACACTCACACACATTTTTATAGTTCATAACAATCATAAGAAACTATAGATCTTACTAAGTGTGAATTTTTAAATTCCCAAAACCAGTTTCAAATTTAGGTATCTTTGTAAGAAACTACTTGGCACTGACTGACTATATTCTTAGATGGTATTTTAGAAACAAAAAGCTGAAATTGCCCTGTTTTAGCTACTGTAATCACATTTCAAGCTCTCTGCAAAGAAGCTCGACTCAGTGTCCTTGTAAAAACAAAATTACAAAGGCATACTTCGTTGATGACTTCACAAGAGACCACACATTCCAAGGCCACTATAGGCAATGGCTCCCATAGCACCACAGAGTTGTCCCACACTGCTGCTGCATTCTTCTGGACACAGGACTTATGGCTGGGAGCCAGTTTTAAATGGAGGTCTCAAAATGCACAGTGTGGTAGGGATGGACAAGACAACAGGTGGGGTTAGAAGAGAGAATAAGAGTCAATTAAGTATGATTTATAATATCTTCCTACCCATCCCCTTTTCAAAGGGGTCCCACCCACATTTGTGCAAGTTTCTCTTCCACCTGACCCTACTCATAATTGTGACTGATCCTGGGAGGGGTAGAAATCTTGTCCTTCTCAGGTCAGCGAGCCTTTCCTTGAGAAGTTGGAATAAAAAAGCAAGAATGTGAGGTCGTTATTGAGGCAGCAACCAAAAGGATCATCACGATGCTGATATCGTGCTTTGATGCAGAGCATGTCTGCAATCCAAACATATCCAGAAAGATCCAGAAAGGATACCAAATAGAGAGTGATGAAGCCAGCTGGCAGGTAAGTAAAAGCCAGCCCATAAAGAAAAACAGAACAATCGCAAGAGAGAAACCATGGGTTGCCAGGGGCTGGGATTCATTAGCCTTATGGTGGGTTTTAGGAGACAGCTTTTACTCCAGGCACCACGAGTGCATGTCAGTTCCTTGCAAACACGGCCAGATACAAGCATGAAGAACATAAGAAGAGGTAGGTTTGTACTCTGAGAGAGGCAAAGGGCCTAAAACAAATGCATTGGGAAGTAGAAGAGGGCTGAGTTTTAAACCATGAAGCTATACATGTTCTCAAATATGTGAACTTCCCTACTTGTCACTATTTCTGAGGAAGATATCTAGATTATTCCTTCTGAATAAGTAAATGTGCACAGTTCATTTTTTTCCTTATAGCAGCTATCTTATTACTTATGGAGTGTCTCTCAAAATGCAAGCATGTTTCATGGGTGGTAAGGGAGGAGATTTTTAGGTGGTTCATTAATTACTCTTTAATATTTCACCTTATTTTTTTTAAGATTTCATTTTTTAAGTAATCTCTATATCCAACGTGAGGCTTAAACTTAAAACCCTGAGATCAAGAGTCACACATTCTGAATGAGCCAACCTGGTGCCCCTACTCTTTTATATTTTAAAGTTATTCATTTTCATCTGTACTAAAGTAAAATATAACTGCTCATCAAACCTGTGAATTCACAGTGAAGTTAAAGCTAAGGTTGAAACAGTGAATCATATTTAAGTAAATTTAAAGACAAATATTAACCCAATGGTATACAACAGTAACAATGTTGAAGATTTTATGTAAACATCACAATTTAAGATATCCTGATTTTTGTTTGCTTGTTTGTCTGAATAAGAGTTAATGAAACCTCGCTTTCTTCAAGAATATTTTTACCAACAGGCAACTTTGTGTTTCTGTTTCCCTACAAATCCGATTAAGGTAGAATGTCAGTTGTGTTATGAGGCAACACTGTTTTGGGCACAAGGTTAACCAAGCCCTATGAAGCCAAATCCAACCTGTAGCTTTTTGCAAATAAATTTTTAATGAAACACAGCCACATCTCTTGTTTTCATATTGTCTGGCTGCTTTCATGTGCAACTTGCTGACCCTTGGCTTACAGTAAAAAATAACTCAACTGGGGGTGCCTGGGTGGCTCAGCGGGTTAAAGCCTCTGCCTTCAGCTCAGGTCATGATCTCAGGGTCCTGAGATGGAGCCCCGCATCGGGCTCTCTGCCCAGCAGGGAGCCTGCTTCTCCCACTCTCTCTGCCTGCCTCTCTGCCTACTTGTGATCTCTCTCTCTGTCAAATAAATAAAACCTTAAAAAAAAGTAAATAACCCAGCTATAAATTACATGTGGCCCAGAAATTCTTAAGTGACATATTAACACCTGATGGGAAGTCATGGCTCTGGTCTTCTCTGTGTCCTGTGACTCTTGTCACTGGGACCCTACAAGCCATATCTGTAGAGTCCTTAGAAGAGATATTGGCTCCTATGGGGCAGAAAGCTTCCAAGCCAAGGTAGACACCCCTCACCAATGTGGATCTGGTGGGAGCTGCAGTCACTACAAAGACTGCTGAAGGACCCCCCAGTGAGGAGAAAGACCTGTGTGCTCTGTAAGCATGCTGCTCTCTGTCTGGTACCCTTGACTCTGAATGACAAAAGTGCATGATCTGGGTCTTGAGTGTTTGACTATCTAGCAGAGTCTAAAATGAACCCCGTCGTTAATATCCAAAATATATCAAGAACTTAAAAAACTCAATGCCCTTCAAAATGAATAATCCAATTTAGAAAGGGGCAGAAGACATGAACAGACATTTTTCCAAAGAAGACAACCAGATGGCCAACAGACACATGAGAAGATGCTCAATGTTACTCATCGTCAGGGAAATGCAAATCCAAACTACAGTGAGATATCACCTCACACCTGTCAGAAGCACTAAAATCAGCAACACAAGAAACAACAGGTGTCGGCAAGGAAGCAGAGAGAGGGGAACACTCTTGCCCTGTTGGCGGGAATGCAAACCAATGAAGCCACTCTGGAAACAGAATGGAGGTTCCTCGTAAAGTTAAAAACAGAACTATTCTATGATCCAGCACTCATCCTACTAGGTATTTACCCAAAGAACAGAAAGGATAAGTGCACCCCAAATGTTCACAGTAGCACTATCTACAATAACCAAATTATGGAAATAGTCCAAGCATCTATCATTTGATGAATGGATACAGAAGACTTTATATATATATTCATATATACATCTATGAAACAAGACTCTTAACTATAGAGAACAAACTGCTGATTACCCCAGGAAAGGTGGGGGGGGATGGGTGAAACAGGTGATGGGGATGAAGGAGGCCACTTGTCATGACGAGCACCAGGTGATGCATGGAAGTGTTAAATCACTATACTGTACTCCTGAAGCTAATATTACACTCTATGTTAACTAACTGGAACTTAAACAAAAACTTAAAAAGATAAAAAATAAAAAGAAATCCTTGGATGTTGCAGTTTGTTGGATATATTCTACTTTTTGTGCCAAATGTGCATGCTCACAATGTTACAAACACCCAGGACTGTGACCTGGGTGGATGGCTGCTGTATTTCCAAAGCATACCTTTAGGTCCTCTCATTCCATCAATTCCCGAATGTCCAGGGGACCCTGGGGAACCCGGCTCACCCTGGCAGTTTAACAAAACAAAAGGCTTTAATTTGGTTTCAAATACAAATATTAGTATTTGTATTTGAATAATACAATAAATGACATATTAATGACATAATCCAGTTCTAATCTTCCACAGCCAATTTCTATATATTTGCAATGGCAAAGAAAATCAGAAGTGGACGGCAGGGGTACCCATACATGTGTCTAGCTTTTAAAAGTGGCTAAAACCCCAGAATTAGAGGTACCTACAGATAGCATCCAATTCTCTAATTTGATTACAAGAGAGTAAATGTATCACATAATTTGAACGTTAAGGTTTGAATGAGCAAATACCAAATAACATCTTATGAGAAGACTTCTCATTTTTTTTACAAAAAACTTGAAAAATCTATTTGATTCCAAAAGATGGATAAAAATTATATCCATCTTCTAGAAGCTGTGATGTGGGCTATGACACATATTGTACCTCTAGGCTTCCTTCTCAGGGGGGTATTTTACTCATGGTTATGAAGACCAAATGTATTTACAGCAGAGTCTGAGATATCTGCAATCAGATATGAAGGTTTAGACATCGGAATTTGGGTTATTTTTCAGAGGACTCTTGGATAAACCAGCAGTCATGAGGGGAGTTTCTGTGGAGCTGTTTAAACTAGGTTGGGAGGGGATAGTATGTGGAGTGAGGGACTCCATCATCTGTCACAGGAAAACAGGCATGAGCACTGCTCAGAAATTACAGTCACACCATGGCCTTCCAGAAGCCTCCTTTCTTTGCTTACATTCTAAAAGCCAGTCAAAGGCCAATGATGTACACTAGCAAATTATGACTCCCTATGGGTACCTAGAGCAAAAGGGTTGTATTATTTCTTTCCTCCCCAACCGCAGCCACTTACCTGATCACCTGGAAATCCCGGAAAACCAATAATCCCTCTCGGCCCCGGTGAGCCTGGGGGTCCTGGGGGGCCCGGAAGCCCTGGCTGCCCGGTTCTACCAGGCTCCCCTCTGTGAAATCCAGGTGCTCCGTGTCTTCCCGGCTCTCCTCTCCTCCCCGGCATCCCAGGATCGCCTTTATCACCTGGTGGGGATGCAAGTGTGACAAACCTCTTCTACGAAATCCCGGGCGGGGACAGTAGTTAGGCTGAGGGTTTGGGTTCTATATTTAGGAGAAGAAGCCCAAGGTTTTAGGGAGTCCTAGTCCCTGCCCTAAGCCCCATCATAAAGGTTTTGGGCTTCACTGACCTCACTGAGAAAGAAGCACCCACGAATTGACTCAGGGAGGAATGAAGAGATTCCAAGGGAGGAATGAGCCTGCACGGTCATCTGCTTTGTCACACGCTCATCTTACAAATGAAGAAGGGCTGACCCAGTGCAGTTAAAAAACATCCGCCCCCTAACAACCTGTTAAGCAGTGAGCCAAGACAAGAGCCCGGGGCCTTATGCAGACTAAACCTGAACTTGAGTGGGAGGAGGGGGGAGGGGGTGAGAAAATACAAATGTGGTGGTAAAATCCTTGACATATGCTGTTTCTGGGAAGCAGAAGCATAGGCATCGGGGTGCTTGTTAGAAAGGCAGAGTTGGGGCCTGCCCCACACCTGCTGATCCAGAATGTGTGTTTTCACAAGAGCCCCAGGGGTTCATGGGCACACTGAAGATGGAAAAGCATGGGTCAAAATGACCTAGACAGTCATCACTGTGTTACTCTGTGTTACTGTGACTTATACCAGTCACCACACACGGGGTTACTTGAAAGCTGGGACTGGTATTAGAAGTATGGTCTTAGGGCCGATCCTAATTTGGAATATCCGAATCTAGACCTATGGACTTTAAGCTCTGGCATGGAAAAGCAAAAGAAAAATGCAGCATGAGATTAATCTGTGTATGTCTGCATCTAAAGAAAGTGGCCTTCCCTAACCTCAGTGTTCTTAGGAAAGCTGCCTCAGATGCATGCTTGTTGGAATGATCTAGAAAGATCAACACATTTGATACAGTTATAAAGAATGAGCATTTACCTACCTTCTTCTCCTGGGAATCCACCATCTCCTGGAGGTCCAGGTTCCCCGGGTTTCCCCTTTTGGGAAATGATAGCTATCTCTCCCTCATCTCCTGGGGGTCCTCTCGCTCCTTCAGATATCAATTATGCAAGAGAAGAACAAACAGAAGCACCACTCAGGCGATTCTTCTGTTAAGACACTTCGGGTCCAGTCTGCAAATCCACATTCCATTTCCTAAACCACATTTATGTCTATCGCTTGCACATTGCCAACGGGTTCCCTAAAGGAAGGGCCATACCTTTTTACATTACCCTCCCAATGTGTCCAGCAACAGGGTCTGGGGTACAGAGAGTGATCAGTGAATGCTTACTAAATTCAGCCAAATGGGTCTCGGAGTCTTAGGTGAAAGCAGACAGGCTTGAAGAGTTCCAGATCTAAAATATGTCTCTCTATCCAGGAAAATGTGAACTGCCCATCTCATATTTTCCAGTCCCCTGTCTTTTCCTTCCTAGCCACCCTCTATTATTTTCCTTACACTAAAAGATCACTTATTTCAACAGCTTGTCCACATAGAGAATCCTGAAAGGTAGGAAGAATATACGGTATTTCTACCTGATTTTCATAAACACTGTCCAGTTATAGAAGTGTGCTCCGACGGGCTCCTACCAGGGTGGTGAGAGCCGACTATTAACAAGCCAAGAATTTTGTAAGCCCGTTGTTAAAGTGCTGGCGGCTTTCAACCAGCCACGGTGGGAGTATTTATACCACAGGAGCAAACACCAATCAGGGCATGTTTTAAAAAAGTTTTCATTTAAATTCCAGTCAGTTAAACATACAATGTGGTATCAGTTTCTTACATCTGTTTTATTTTGGAGCCCATAATAGCACAGCGAACATCACTTAATCTAAGCTAGCTAAGAGCGACTCTGATTCCTTGATTCTTTATTTAAAAAAACAAACAAACAAAAACTGACAGGCTAGTAAAACAAAAATAAGAGTAGAATCGATCCACCAAGAAGTAAAAGTAATTTAAATTATATAGGAAGCTATTTACCAAAAGGGCTTTAAGGACAAAAAAAATTTGTTTCTCAAATTGTCAAGCATGCATCCTCAATACTGGAAATGAGATGTCACCCTCCCTCACGGAGGCCTCCCGGCTAAGTGGTAAAAGTAAATATGTTACATGGATGGACACAGAACATTTATACCAGTGGTCTTGAAATTTTTATTTTTTAATAGTAATGAAAACTATTTTCTAGGGTTTTATTTATTTGAAAATTTTACTTTTTAAAAAAAGATTTATTATTTATTTGAGAGAGAGAGCATGCATGAGCAGGGGAGTGAGTAGAGAGAGAGAGAGAGAGAAAATCTCAAACAGGAACCCCTTCCTCCCGCTGAGCTTGGAGCCCCACATGGAGCTCAGTCTCACAACCCTGAGATCATGCCCTGAGCCAAAATCAAGAGTCAGACACTTAAGCAACTGAGCCTCCCAGGTGCCCCAAAAACTCTTTAAGTGAAGCTGGCGATGCATAACTCATGGCTCAGACGAAAGTGGATTTACTCTAGTTCAGAGGTCGGCAGGTTACAACCTGAGAGCCAAATCCCCGCTGTGGCCCTTTTACCTATAATCTGTGAGCTATGGTTTTTACACTTTTAAATTTAGGGGATAAAACTCAAAAAAACGGGGACAATATTTTGTGACATGTGAAAATTAACTGAAATTCCGATTTCAGTGTCCATGGAGAAAGTTCAATTGGAGCATAAGTTATGTTAGCGTGTTTCTGTGCTGACAGAGCTGAGCTGAGTGCTTTCAACAGGGGCCACATGGCCTGCAATATTTACTATCTGCCCATCACAAAAAAACAGTATTAAAAAAGAAAAAGATTGAAACAAAGTTTGGGGGCCTCACTCCCTTGCTTCCTAACCAGTGAGAAGGTTCTTTTAAATCCAATAGCCATATATCAAAACACTTGTTATTTTTTTCCCATTAATAGAGCAATTCATTTATCAGTTATATGCAACAGGATTGAGAGGTAAGGAAAATGGATTTGGTTTAAAATTCTAAAACGCACACCAGCAATCCAAAAGGAAGAAAAATCCAAGCTGCAGGACAGTCCCATTTATTTTTCAAAGACCATCTGTACAGGTTCTGGTCAAATACCAAAACCCCCGATGTGGCATCACCGTGCTGCCCGGTGTATTTACCTTTGGCACCTTTCACCCCCTGCTCTCCAGGGAAGCCAGGCCGACCGTCCTCTCCCGGGTCCCCCTTACTGCCAGCACGTCCGTCTGGGCCAGGCTTTCCTCTTTCCCCCGGAAAACCGGGGAAGCCAGGCAGCCCCTGGGATCCTGATGAAATGAGCGCATGAATTTGTAGAAAGACATTTTAAAAGCTAGCATGCTTCCTGGATCTGTGTTCCTTGTCGTGGGCCCAGAGACGCACCCTCCCACGGACCTGTCTGTACTGAAGGGGAACAACCACCATCAGCCCCACCGCCTGTAACCACTGTGCTCGCGGACTCGGCTTTCCACCCCATGGGGCTGAAGTGGGAGCCTTTATGTTTCTGAGTCCCGACCTCATAATGCTTGAAGAGATCAGGAGCCAGGGACGTGGGGCTGGAGGGTAGGGGCTCATCGACCGCGGAAGTACATTAGCGCTGACCCAACACCTGATCAGCTTTACCTGATGTGTTGAGCAGAAGGGTTTGCGGGTTCTCTGGGCTTAACCCCCAACCCCCATCCACATTTTCCCATTTACGTATGCCAGAACACTCTGCCACTTAGGGGATAAGAAGAGGGGAGCTGTCACTAAGGGAAGGACAAAATCAGGCTGATATAACAGTAAATTTAATAGTATGATCCCATGTAAGAGTCTTCACTTGGCAGTGGATTTCAAGTTTATAAAATAGGCGTAAATAATGGAAAAGTGCTACCCACCCTTTGGGCCTGGAAGACCAGGCCGTCCATCATCCCCGGAGGGGCCTGGGATGCCTGGGAGTCCTCGGGGACCATCTGCCCCTGGCTGTCCCGGGACTCCAGGGAGGCCCTTCATTCCTGCTGGGCCAGGAGGCCCCACATCCCCTCGCTGTCCTTTCCAACCTGGGGCACCTGGGACAAACCACAAGGACAACAAAAGGACAAGTGTGAACACTGAACACTGGCAGGAAAAAAATTCACAATAGCCCAAATTGTGTATCCGTGCCTATGAAACAAACAA
>CM053605.1:7969848-8011171 GCA_028646535.1 Procyon lotor | reverse complement strand
GGCTGCGTGTGCAATGCAACATCCATCGAGCCTCACTTCCGTGTCCCCATGAGACTAGGGTGACAAAGAGAAATACCCAAACCACCCAGAAGTGCATGCCTCTTGCGTCCATAAACAGTGAAGTCCTTCGTATCTGCCCCAGGACTCTGGGTCCTGCTGGTCCATAAAAGAGCAACAGGTGAACTTATTCCTCTGTAAGCAGAGTCAAGTCCCAGGCTCTTCAAGGGGGTGCGGGGTGCACTCACACTCACCTGGATGGCCCGAAGCCCCTCGGAGTCCTGGTTGCCCTGGTAACCCAGGGGCGCCTCCTCTGCAGGAATGAGCAGGTGGACCTGGGATTCCTGGAAACCCAGCACTTCCCTCTCTGCCTCCGGGGCCCTTGACACCTGGGAATCCCGGCCTGCCAGCCGCCCCTGAAATGATACAACGCACTCCTGACACTCACGGCATCAAACTAGGGAGTCAGCCGGCCACAGCAGATGCGCACTTGCAATACCAGAAATGAGCCTCTCCATCTGGCTCAGAGCTCAAATGAGTGAAGTTTCTCAAAGGATTTTCTTATCCTGGATGGTAGTGAGCTCCCAATGAATGGGAGAACCATGCGTTACTGAGAGAGTTTCTTGATCCGGTTACATAGACAACAAAGAAGTCACTTGAGTAAATTTAAACACCGTGAGGTTCTTCTTGATTTTAATTAACTTCTCACACTGTGGCAGGCTTTACACCAAATCTCCACAGTGCTTAGCACCCAGTTTGCGGTTTATGGATGTGCTTTTTGTAAGCTATTTCATCACTTGAATTTATTGGAAAGGCAGTGTCATAATTTTCAGGAAAAAAAAAAAATCAATTCCCCCATCATCCATCCCATGCCCTACCCTAAAAATCTATTCTATTTTTCCATGTTTTCATTATACTTGTGTTCATATGTTTATATTTTTTAAGTAGTAGTGACAGTATAATTGTTGGATTATTTCACATTGCACATTAATCTGCAAATATTTTCCATTTTGTTATAATCTTTATAATTTTAGTTGAGAATAGCTGAATGGTATTCCTTTGAGAGTGTGTGTGTGTGTGTGTGTGTGTGTGTGTGTGTATTACTTAATTCTCCTTATTGTTCCCATCTGTTCATCTATTGTGGATGATACAAGGGTATTTTCATAGTAATCTTTATCTTCCGCTGAACACTTCCCTTAGATACATTGTGATAAGTCAGAGAGTAGGATTACTAAATCAAAATTATTTGCATTGACTCACAGAAAGTATTCTCCTGTTGCTTTCCAGCAAAACCCCAACAATTGGGGTTTTGTATGTGAATATTTTGAGTAAGTAAGCTCCCTGACGACAGAGAAGGGGACTTGGTCCCCTGCCCTCCATTTGCCCTATAGTATGATACTATTGTGGATACCTAGTAAATACTGGCCCATCCACTGTTAGAAAAGAACCAGAACAGGGTTTGTAAAAGCCTGGTCTGGGGTCCACTCTTGGTCACCATCACCCAAGGGTCTGGACTGCTAGAACCCACCCAATTCTGATGTAAGGAATCAAAATTCCTGAGACTGGGGCCCCGAAGATGATGATTTTAAGGACTCTGACCCAGGGTTAAATACATTAAAGACTTCTACGGAGGATCCTAAGGAATCCTTAGTGATTTTGGAAACAGATGTAAGTCATGGCCAGGACCACCTTCCCACCTTCCTCGCCCACTACCCTTGCTGGAATGAAGGTCCCTCCGCCCTCTCACCTGTCCACATAACACAGCGTGCCTGCCAGGGCCCGGCCTCAGCCACCACTGCACACTGCTCTGCGCCCTGAGCTGCCCTTCCTCTTCCAGCCTGTCCTCCTTCAACCTGGCCTTGGCAGTGGGCAGGGGACCCAGTGCCTGTTCCTCGGGCGTCTACAGTGCTGGCGTGCCCTCCTGAGTCCGAGGCAAGCGGATGTCCAGTAGCTGCTGAATCAAACTGAGCGGATGAGCCACAGTGAGCTGCCCCGAATTTGAAAACAACCCATAAAATGCAAAGGCGATGCTACGTATGCAGGTCCCTTGAAGTGTGGCCAGTGCTCACTTATGAAGGAAGATGCTCAGAGAGAAAGTTTTGCATTCTAGATTCCTAGGGCTAGAGAGTCTAAATGCTCTTCAGTGACATGTTCAGAGCTGAGTCAGCGCATGGACCACAGGGACAGCACAGCCCTCATACCTGCAAAGCCTGGATGTCCTGGGCCACCTCTGTGTCCTTTTGACCCTGGCGCTCCTGAAAGACCTCTCTTTCCTGGGGCACCTGGTTGGCCATAGGCAGTGTCTCCCATGACTCCTTTCTGACCACTTGCTCCACGAGAACCAGGAGAGCCTGGGGGCCCAAGAAGGGAGGACCCCTTTTCACCTCCAAAACCTGGATCACCCGTGTCACCACGAAAACCTGTTGAAAAAAACTGTTTATGTTTTTGAATGTACAAATATGGAACTAATACAAATAGAAGGCTACTACTTTGACAAAACCGTATTTTTTAAAAATACAGGAGCATTAGGCAATGTGGCCTTGCCACCTTTTGTAGGAAAATGTGTTGTGATTTTGTATTTCCTAGAAGCCAATGATGTTTCTTTCGTTGCTTTCATCCACTAGCAGAAGACTAGCACTAGTCCTCTGTCTGGACTGAGCAGTTTCTACCAAATGATAGACCAATGACAGCCTGGAACTCATGCTTCAGGTGAAGGGAGCCCTGAGAATTTGCAAAATTACCAGAATCTAAAAGTGACCAAAACATAGCTAAGAGCTGAATGTTTCAAAAGAAAACAAAAGAAAACAAAACAAAACAAAACACCATCCCCCCATTATGTTGGGATCCCTGGGCCACCTGCTTACTAAGGTCATTGAGTTTCAGAGGTACAGGCACATTCTTAAATGAAAATCGCTTATTTACCAGGGGGACCCGGTATATCTGATATTCCTGGTTTGCCACGCCGACCTTTTTGCCCATCCAAACACCTCAACCCCGGAGCGCCCCGAGGACCTGGAAATCCCTTTGGTCCTAAATAATAACAACAAAACACAGGCTCCAATAAAACACAAATCAAATGAGAACAAAAAATCAGGTCATTTAAAAAGACTCTATGCTGTCTTTTTCAGAGTATTTCTGCTCTATATAAGGACACGTGGCCTTGCCTAGTTTACATAATCATTTTATGAATCATGTGCTCCAAACAAGTGTTTCAAAGAGAGTACTTTTGTAATGTGCTTTCTCCAAAGCCATACTGCAAAGGATTCTCCTTGAAAGCCTTTGAGACATGCACCACCACTCCGATGAATCTTTTGGTGGCTTCCCATGCTCTGTCTCACACAAATATTTGGGCATAGCCCCTGCTTGTAGGAGGAAAGAGATGGCAGCCGGCATGTGGCCTGCCGAGAAACCACCAGGGTAAAGGCCAAAATCGACTTCCCTACACCTTACTATATTGCCCTCCGAGGAAGGATAGGCAAGAAGCACTTGCAAAAGGAATCGAGTTTTTTTTTTTTTTTTAACATTCTTTGATTTCCTACTGGAAGTTCTCTCAACTAAAAAACTTTAAAGGAGGTACAACTGCCAACTTAAAATCTGCGTGTTTACATCCCTTGCGGCTTGTAAAGCAGAATAGGGTAAAACTTACAATCACTAAGTACATTATCAGTTTTCACTCTTGGGACATAAGAAAAGGAAGAAGGTACAGTTTTAAAATTCTTGAAGGGCAGACATTTCTACTGATATGTGATCAAATCAAGGTAAATTCTGTTGCATAGAGATTAAAAAAATAGACTTGAGCCCCAATGTGACTTACCACAGATGCTATTTTCCAGAGCCCCTCAAAATCTGATGATCATTTTAGAACTATTCTCACTAGTCGCCAGATGGTTAACTATTTGGTTCATAGGTCTTACCAGTTCCTTTACTCTGGGGGATGTGTAAAACAGCCATTTCTCATTGATCCTACCTGGAGGCCCGTCAATTCCTGGGGGACCCGGACTCCCAGGGTAGGTGACGTTACAAGAAACTGTATCGCCTGGAATGAAAGCAAACCAAGTGGCAATTCACACAACTGATAGCCCTACGTAAAGTGAATCTCAGTGATAACTCAATCAAGATATTTTTTCATTTAGTGTATGTGGATTGGAAGGAAAAAGAAGACCCCTCCCACGTATCCTTAGATCATCTGAACTACCTTTATTCTGAATTTCTGAAAGATAGGTTCGGAAATTAGAGCTTCAACTGTCAGACCGCTATGAACATAAGGGGAATAAGAAAAAACCCAAGAAGTATTATTAATACTTAATATTATTAATATTAATATTATTAATTACTATTTTTTAATTTATTATTAATTATTAAGTATCTATACTTAATATTAATAAGTATTAATAGCCCAGCAGAAGATAATGTCTTGACACGTCCAGTGACACCCAGTAGGATGGAATCAGAAGACCTGACCAATCATGAAGTAGGAGCGACATTGACCAGTGAGCTCAGAGGACTGGACCCTGGGTTTGGTGTGGGAGGCCTCTGTAGATGAGGCACTCCGTGAGACAGTAACGCCAGCTGCCATTTCCTGAGGGCCTGCCACGGATCACATGTATCTTCTCTTGGCTTTGTTACTGACTCTGCACCGTGGTCACTCTCGTCCCCCCATTTTCGCTGGTAGAGGCAGGAAGGCTCCGAAGCTTGTGCCTCTCGGTTCCCTCCCCCTTGGACATGGAATGTTTCTCTTTCATAAAAGAATGAATGGATTATAATATATCACTTCCTATGCTCTCAAATCAAAAATGTATAACTGAATAAAAATAATGTTAGATTTTGATGGGTCCGGAACCATAATCTTAAACCTTATTGAGGACCGAATTATTGCCTATGTTGTCAGAGCGCGAACCAATGATACTTTCTTATTCTACCACTTCACGATTAATAATGTAGCTCAAGCATATGCACACATTACAAAGGAAGAAAAATCTTAAATAAACCTTTCTCCAGCCTTTTCAAAAATTTTCGGCTCTAATACGGCAAGTCACTTTACTGTTTAAATTCAGATAACCGTCAAATATATTTGAAATCCCTTCTTTTTTTTTTCTTCCTAGAATGCTTACACATGGGCTTTCAAGGACAATGATGTATTTTTTAAATGAAACACTGGTGTTTTTTATTAAGATACACCACACTGTCTCAAAGGATTGTAAACAAATAGATATTTTGAATATGTATGTGAATTTAATACCGATTGCACGAGCTGGTACTGAGAAATGAATGAAGTGCAATTTTGGTATGCTAGACTAATATAGCAACAAAGACACTGTAGTGTTTTAAGAATTTGTTTTAAATATTGATTGTGCTATAATGCTTTTGTTAGACAACATTCAATGTTTGAACAGCAGCTAGAAGAAATGTTATTTAGCGGTTCCAATCATAGCTATAATAACTTTGCCCACAAGAGAGGATCACTTTAGCTTCCGCTATTTCCCTTGCCATTCTCTAACACAAAACATTCAAAATTACCTTTCCAACCCTTCAAGCCCTCCAGGCCCCTCTCGCCGGGTCGGCCTGGAGCTCCTGGTGGCCCTCTCTCTCCCGGTGGGCCGGGAAATCCCAGACCTGGTTGTCCTCTAGGTCCTGCTCTGCCTGGGGCCCCCGGCGGTCCAGGAAACCCTTTATCACCTGCGAATGCGTCTTCATGATCCCCCTGAGAATGTGGGCATCATGAGTCAGTTAGTAACCTTTGCTAGTCCTTGGGTTCAAAGCAGTCCTTGTCATAAGCTATAGAAACACACAGAAAAACCTCCTAATTCCAGGAGATTCAACAGCAAACGTAATTTTAAATGATTACCTCAGCTTCTTGTTCATAGTTTTCATAAATATTTACAAACACTTATAAGCTATAGGGGGGAGGTTAAGCCTCGAATACAGAAAGCCCCGTGCGTGTTATGTGTTAAATACATTTGAGAAATTTTACGTGAGAACAACTCTCTGATATCAAAATAAGAAAATACAGAAATATGTAATTGGAGGGAGGTAGAAGGCTTACGGATTAAACAAATAAGTTCTTATGTATTTGAAATTGTTGTCCTTTATTCTTAGAGAAGACACAGGGATAGACTCCATCACCCTTCACATCTGCAGGCGAAGGGCTGACAAACACTTTTTGCTCTTGCTTAAGAATCTGACCTTTGGTTAACCATCTAGTTTTGTTCCTCTGGCAACTTCATGAAAACAGGATGTCTGGGACATCCCAAGGCAGCATTGCTTATGGTAAAATCAATTCCCAGCTGCCAAGCTTGCATCTGGTCTGGAAAACTAGAAAGATCTCTGTGGAGCCCTTGCTGGGGCTTCCTCAAGTGATGGATCCTGGAACCGGCAAGTTCCCCGTGGGGTCCCCGCCCGAGGCGCTCCTATGGAGAAGGGGCCTCTCCAGTCATGGCGGCCTCCACGTCTGCCCCAGGTGGAGCTCATCTCATTCACTCCAGTGGAATGAACAGCTTCCAGAACTCTCACTTACAGGGAAGGCCTGATGCTCTCAATGGCAGGCAGCATGACTGCAGGAAACAGCGCATGCGTTGGCATAAGACAGACTGGGGTTTTCACCCCTGTTTAGCCTACTTGATAGGTAGGTGACCTGGAATAACATAGCCTGAGCCTCCATTTCCAACAGTAAAATCTGAAAGCGAATTGCTCTTCAGAAGATTGATGATATGCACAAAACACCTAGCTCAGATCTTATGACATTGCAAGGAACCAAAAATGCCTCATGTACCCAAGATATTTTAAGTTCCTAAGCACTGGATCATGTCTCAGAGACTTTTCTTATGACCTCTGTTACCTACACATGGTCTCCACCCAAAACGTGCTTGAAAAATGCAGAAATATCATTTGTTAGTGGGATTTCCCATCAGTCAATATGTCAGAATTCAGGGGATTTACACTACTTGACCCTCTCTTGCTTGTCACTTCCCCTCATGTGCCTCTTCACCTGGGAACAGAACTGAAGGTCATTATCAGGACCTGTGTTCTATCCTCTGCCCTCCAGAGTTTACTGAACAGGCCTAAAGTCGCTAAGGCCTTTGTAGATGTGAGGGCCCCAGAAACAGATACACACCATGAGACTGATATGAAGACCAAAGACAAGACGGGAAGTCTTGCCATGACTAACCCGCCATTCAGGATTTCAGATCATCTGCTCTTCAGACCAGCTGATTCAGACCATACCTTTGATAACAATCATTTGTGGCAGTCACTGGAAGGCAACTCTGATTTACAGCACATTGACAGTTGACTACATTATAGTTTTAAATTGAGAAGGGGGAAACAGATGCTTCGTGACCATATAAGAAAATGAAATTCAATAGCCAAAGAAGAATTATACATACTGGGGGGCCTGGATCCCCCTTTTCTCCAGGAAGTCCATCCCCACCATGTTGTCCCTGTTGTCCTGGAAATCCTGGGAGCCCATCAGGACCTCTTTCTCCTTTCTGCCCTGGGAATAAAGGCCAAAAGGTATTCAAGCCCTTCACAGCAGTGGGTGAAATAGAAGGAAACACAAGACAAACATAAAAATAATGACCTTGCCTCTGTGTCGGTTGGTAGAGACTCCTTGGAGTGTCTCAGTTGACTGACTAAAGTCACACGAAGACAACCATGCAAAAAGAGGAGGGGAGAATGACAATTGCCAAACTCACTGACTCTCCTACTTGGAAAACACTCCTTTTTTCATTCTGCCGGGGAGATTGTGTGCGCAGGCACCGATCACAAGAGCATCTGGCCCTGCATGAGCATATGGCACCAACATGGTGCCCCACCCCCTGGCAATGGTGAATGGGAGAGCAGTCCATCGTGGTGGGCTACCCGCAGGCTAGTCCAGTTCCTCCTGACTTTTTTTTTTTTCAAACTGGAGCTCAGATGGTAGAGCTCTCCTTTTTGTGAGAAGTTGGAGCTTCTGGAGGGAAGAGCAGTATACCCACAGCCCAGGAAAGCCAGTCTTGGGGAGAAATGCAGATGGTGCAAGGAAAGATGCAAGTTGTAGGAAGAATCTCCTGGATCCAGCCATCCAAGTGCAAACCCTACATCTAATATTTCAAATTTTGCTTGGGTGAGTCAATAAATTACTTTTTTCTCTAAAACAACTTCAGCTGGGTATCTGTCATGACCAAAACAGCCTCAATTAATACAGGATGCTATAATGCACTGGATAAACAGTAGGCAAGTCCAGGGTGGTCTTGTGTCAAACCTAGAGTCACAATAATGAGGACTCAAATATGTTTTTGTTTTTGTTTTTATGTTTTCAAATAAGGGATAGGGGATTTGATGCTCAACCTTGTCCCACGAAATGTGAAGGGCAAGGAATATTTTTTAAGCAATCTCAACAATCCTCTATCTTGTCATAGAATTGACCTGTGGTCACAAGGGAAATGGATGCAAGAGGATGTTTCCTATCATTCATAAAATGGCAGGGAGCTGTGTGAGTGACTAGGCTCACCTTTCACTCTTGATACAACCAGGTCACCCTTTTCTCCTTTGCTGCCAGGTGGTCCTGAAACACCATGTTTTCCCTTGGTGAAAAATAAAAAGAACAAATCATTTTAATTTTGATGGGTCAAAAGTCATGTACATCTAATCTCTCCCTTCTTTCCTTCTAGATCCCCTGTTCTAGATTCTGGTTTGGTACTCTCAGTATCATTCTCTTCCTTGCCTTCAAAGGTGGGTCCTACCTTACAAAACTGAGACTCTTGACCTGCATTTAAAATGCTTGTGGAATCTGGATAAGTTCTGTACCACATTCAACAGAAATGTGTATCGATATCAATTTCCCAGTTTGGGCAATATACTATGGTTATGTATGCTATCATGGGGGAGGCTGGATGAAGGGTCCACAGGAACTCTCTGTGTGATTGTGCAACCTCCCTGAGTAATAAAATAAAACTTATCTCAAAAAAAAATTCATAACAAAAATTTTTGACTATCCTGGGCATTTTAATAGAGAATGAAGAAGAAGGGGGGAGAGTAGGTTAACCACAAGAGCCGCCACTAAAGCTGAAGGCAGAAGTTTAGGGACAAGTGTGTGACACTGAGGGAATTTGATGAGCAAGAGTAGGGAAAACAAGAACCTTTGTTATAGTTTATATATTTCCTCCATATAGCAAGTAAACAGCTAATTTTGGCCAGTGGGCTCATTACCTTTTGACCTCAACATTGCTCTGAAACTCAACTATTGGGTCATGGTTTTATAAATGTTATGTTATCATTGAACATTAATCTGTGTCAAAAATCTGGAAACCTACCATCAGTATATTAAATTGGCCAAGCACCATAGTAAATACAGCTATAGAAACACTACACATAGCTTAAGGTTACTTATCCTGTGATCTCAAAAATCAAGAAACATAGATAAGAATTTAGACGGAGGTGAAAATGACCTAGTAAACCATTCTTCTCACCCACGGATGCCTTTTCTTATTTTCATACAATCTAACAATGTGTACATGCAAGCTTAATTACCTTCTTAACTGGCACTTCATAAGCAGTTGACTACTAAGAGAATACGGTGCCAGCAGAGATAAGCATAATGGCAGTATTATAAGCAGTAAGCATGAAGAAGAAGCCAAAACTATACTCAAAAGGCTTAAAAACACAAATGGCAAAGATGTGTAGGAGACATTTGATGTGGTGAAAAAACATTTCCACAAACCCACTCAAAACCCTAGGAGCATCACTATAGTACTACATCCTGTGTGACAATGTTTATGAGACATGGAAAAGATGTGTGGAACAAATTTCTGAGTAGATATAGCTGGATTAGACAGGAAAGGAACTTTAGAAATTATAAAGTGCTAATATGAGTTGAATATTGCTTAATTCTTACTTTTACTGTATGTGCTAAGTTATAAGTAACAAATAGACAGGGCCAAAGTATATGAGACACAGTATTCAGTCCACATATAATGATAACATCCTTCAGATGGATAAACTATCAACACATAAAACCATTCATTGAGCATGTGAACCAATTCCTCTCTAGTAGGACAATGCCAGTGGAATGCTTAATAAATAAGACCCTGGTGCCCTGGGAGTCTGAGCACATTGGAGACTTAGAATGTACTATCAACTACTCGTACTCTGTAGATATAGAATTTTAAGCACTAGAGTCAGACTTAGTTGAGCTAGAAAGAAAAAAAATGATAGTCAGCACTCATTTTGGATTTCACTAAAGAGAAATTTACTGAGAATCTAAAATGCCAGGCATTCTTGGAGTATCAAGGACACAACAGTTAACAGCAGACCGTCTTGCCTTCATGGCTTAGATTCTTAGTGAAACAAATATTGAATCCAAGAGATTCTTGGGCCAAAGGTTCCCAGCAGCTTTGGGATCAAGAGCTACTTGTCACTGTTCTAAGATCTGAGATCACTAAATACATGTGTTAATACAACCACAAAATCTCAGCAGTAACAAAAGAGTCCCTCTCTGACAGGCATGAACTGGTTGTTTAAACCTGGTCCAGAATAGGGACTTCTACTAGCCACAAAGACCCAGAGGAACTGTGCCTACCACGGGAAGCAGGTGGATGGGCCAAGTAGGGACATGAGCACCCAGCCCTGCTCCCACAGGCATGGTCACCTCTCAGCTCCTGGTGACTGTAGGGATGCACTGACTTGTGTTAATGAACTTCCGATTTCTCAAGGGAGCTGTAAGTCTTATTAATAATACAAAAACAAACACCGTGAAGACAAAACCAACATGCCAGTAGGTCAGATTTAGCCTATGTCAGTTTTTGACCTTTGGTTTGCTCTGCAACTCATCGGGAGCAGTGACCCTGGCTGTTCCCTGGTGTGTATACTTTATAGCCCTCAAAATACATTGTTGAATTGAATCCCCACCAACAAACCTGTAAGACAGGTGTCATTTTATCCCTTTTATAAATGGGGCCCTAAAGCTCAAGAAGACTGTAGAGCTCACCAATGTCATGGTTGGGGTGTGAAGGTGGGTCCATGTGCCCCTAAGCCCCCTGTGCCTTGCACTACAGCGTCTTAGTGGAAAACCCCCATCCTCAGACTATGGCAATAAATACAAGCTTTGGTCGAACCACAGAAAAATTCCAAAGAACCTAAACCTACTTCTCTTTTTTCTATTCTCCTACCCATTATGGTTGCTGAGGCCTGGGACCAGCTGCTGAGAGAGGACAGGTCCGGGGAGGTGAGAGCACCCACAGTGATCATCCGTGGCTCCTCTGTGCTCTGTCTTTCTATCCATTCTTCTCCCTCCACTTTTCCTTTCATAGTGCCCCACGCTATGGACCTAGTGCCTAACTATGACCACCCTGTGATGAATTTAATGTAGAGAACTCATACCGACGGAATCAGACACAGAAAAATGACAGCAGAAATAGAACGTGTCCAAAGAGGTGAACCTAGACCAACCGAATTACGGGGCTCAGCCAAGACGACCTGGGACGAACTAGTCATTCACATTCAAAGACACCAGCCCTAGAAGCAGCTCAAGAGGAAGCCACAAAGATATTTTAGAGCCAGTATAATCTTCACTAAGAAGATTAAGAACCAATGTTAAAAAAAAAAATGACTATGCTAAATTGTTGAATTAACAAAGCAAGCCGTAAAATGCAGAGGCCTTAACAGCTGTAGCCATGTCCATTCAACACACACCCATTAAGGAATTAACTTCTTGCTGAGTAGACTTCACCAGCGTGCTTTGCAAGGGTGTCCAGGGTGGTACAAGGAAAGCCTAATTGTCACCCTCACCTAAGTGTCTCAGACTGGAGCCTTATTTTCATGGCATTTCCTGGGAAAATGGAAAAGAGCACATTGGGGCTGGTGGTTAGGCCCCCAGACATCCCAGGATGAAGGCTCTTCAATAAGATGGGACAGGTGGGCTGTGTATAGCCTCTAGAGGGGTGCCCTATGGGGCAGTGACTTTGTTCTGAGCAGCCAAGTAGCTGAAAGGTTGGCCTTCAACTCGAGTCACTTTGTGTTGGTCAGCGGATATGAACCATTACAAAATAGATCCATCTACTCTGTGGCATGAACTATCATGTAAACCCTGACAAAGCCAATGTTTGTATCTCAAGCTTGGACCTCGCATCTGACTCCCTTACTTAAATATCATCTCACTACCTACTCCACACCTTCCCTGGTCTAACAGCCACCTCAAATTTAAGATGTTGCTAATAATACTGCTTCCTTCCCCCATTCCATACCTATGCCTCTCGTCTTCCCCATTTGGCCTCAGCCTTTACTTGTCTCCTAATATCCTATGCCCAGCCTTACAGCCCATCTATTAGCACTGTCCTCAAAACATCTCGAGAATCGGACCACTTCTCATGACACCCACCACCAACATGTTAATCCATCCACCATCACATTGCACCAAAACTACTATAGTCATCACCCAGCTCATCTGCCTACTTCTTCCCTTGTCCCTGTGATCTGTTCTTACCAGACCTATCAGAGTGACCTATTTAAAGCTAATGGCAGATTATGTCTCTCTCTTCTTAAAACTTTCCACTGGCTGTTCCATGTCATCCAGAGTGAAAGCTCAAATCCAACCCACCTACAGAACCGCACGTTATGCAGCCCCTCTTGACCTCCAGCCACTTCCTTGACTTCGTCTCCTCCAGCTCTGCCCCTCAAGTACACTAGATGGTCCTTTATCATCATCAGCCATATGTACTTATCTATTTGTTACATAGTGTGGGTCCATCCAACCCCTGGAGTCCCCAGGATGGCAGAGACCGTGTTCTGCTCCTTACCGTATCTCCGGCACCTAGAACAGCAGCTGGAACATAGTAGGTGCTCAACAAATATTAGTTTAATGCATGCATGAATGAATATAGATGATTTGGGGGGACAACATAAAATATATATCACACTATACATCAGAAAGAGGTACAGTTGAATTTTATCTCTGTCTCTTTCAACTAGAAAGGTTGTTACTGGTAAAAGCTACTCACTGGTGGTCCTGGAGATCCTTCAGCACCAGGAGGGCCTGGGTGACCTTTCTCTCCAAGCCACCCAGGGAGCCCCAAGTCTCCCTTACTACCCTGCCTCCCAGGAAGTCCCGGAGGGCCTGGTGGGCCCGTGGGACCAGGCTCACAGGCACAGAGCCCCGCGTTTCCTAGACAGAGGATAAAAGGCAGCTTTGTCATATTTCCTGCATAAAATCTCAAAAAGTTTTTACTAAATAAAACCAATAATGATAAAACAGGAACAAGAGGGTCTGATAATGTGTGACGTGGGGACGTGGGGTGGCTAGGCATGGTCTGTGTGGGGCAGATAAGTCATTTCTAGACAAATAGGATGTTTAGAGTCTTAAGAAACCCATCCTGACAAACTCTAAGGGAAAAGCTGATATCCGATTCTACTAAAGAAACTTTAAAAACAAGCGATCTTATTTTTAAAAGTGCGAACTTCTTTTATTTAGTTCCTATTGGAGAAACAGGAAAAAAAAATGGGTTGGAGCATAAACTCTAAACAAATAAACAAAATAATATGTGGAAAAGGATTACTGACTACATTGCATATTACAACTGATAATTTACAATGCATTTTCTAATCATTGGGACTTTTGGTCTAAACGAAGTGCCTTTAGGATAGTCAAACTCAGCTGCATTTATGCTGACATACCTACCTATCCCAGATGGCCAAAAAGGCATGAAACAACCTTTGGGGTGGAGAAACACGCAGCCAGAGGCATTTGAGGAGTCTGGGAAATATGGACTCACGGAAAGGAAGGGAAATAAAAGATCCAGACTATCCTGTCTCTTCTTTTGTCAAGGAATAAAAAGGACCTCATGAAAATAAAGTCATCACTCCGAGGCAAATTTCACAGCAGGGGAAGTGTCTCCCTTAGACTCTCAGATAGAAGGACCTGACCTCTGGTAGGTTCTAATCACCTCAGAAGCTCATAATGAAGAGGAGAGCTCACAGGGGTATAACATCGAAGTGAATGCCCCATTGCCCACTTCATAAATGCTCCAGTCCCCCGTACACTGCTGTCTTCTGGAAATCCTACCTTCGATGCATACTTGCCTTTTTCTCCTTTCGAGCCTCTTCTTCCTGGAGGACCCATTTTGCCTTTTATGCCTTGTGGTCCAGGCTGCCCAGCACTACAATATATAACTTTACAGGGGGGAAGGGGGGGCAAGAGAATCACACAGTTTCTGTGAATGTCTCCTACAGAACAAGTGGGAATGTCTCTTGCTCTCCTATCTTCCCCTCAAGCTCACCTTTCTTCCATTCCTTTTCCATGATTCTTTCTCTCTGACAGAAGAACATACATATACAAATGGACCGTACAAATGTCCCAGCATGTTTCTGCTACCACAGCCACCGATGAAGCCACCCTATTCCAACCCCAACTTAGTGGGTTGCAGAGCAAGGCAATGGACAACAACACAAACAAACAAAACAACTGTATGGGAGGGATCTTTTTCTCCTCCAATTATGAATAATTACCAAATTAAAGAGAGCATAACACACAGCTCATAAAAGCATAAATTCAGAGACATCTGATTAAAGGTGATGTTAAACACAAACAATAAATTCCTTATTCTTTCCAAATCCCAGTAAAATAGCAAATAGTACAGGGATACGGTAAGAATATCCAAGCCTGCAGGACAAAGAAAAGAGGAAAGAAAACAACAGCAGAAAATGTGAGAGAACCTAGCAGACCCTGAAAAGCTGAATTCTAAGCAGGCTGCTCAGAAAGGCAACAAAGAGCACAATTTACAAGAGAAATCTCTCCCAGACTTCAGGATTTTTTTTTTTTTTTTTTTGAAAGAGAGAGAAAGAGAGCTTGTGCTTGGGAGCAGAGGAGGGAGGAGCAGAGAGAAAGGGAGAGAAACTTCAGCAGGCTCCATACTCAGCACAGAGCCTCATGTGGGGCTCGATCTCACAACCCTGAGGTCATGACCTGAGCTGAAATCAAGAGTCCGATGTTTAGCTGACTGAGCCGCCCAGGCGCCCCAGGAATGGGTACCGTGATGTAGAATAACAGCGATGCCTCAGTCAGAATGACTGGTTAAAGAAAGAGTTCAATCCTAAAATCTCCTTCTCAAACATTATAGCAGTAACTCTGACCCCCGCAGAATTGGAGGTAATAGACAATGTAGCAAGAAGAAAACTTTCAAATAAGCTATATAATTTAAAAAGTAGACGAAAGAAGACATTTCATCCCTAAAACATGAACAGATGGCTATGAAAGAAAACATTTAAATAATAGCAACAACAAAACCCTTAGAAATTTAAAAATATATATATTATGAAAACAGAAATTGAAAAATTCTGGAGCAGAGTTGTAAGACGGGGTTGGGGAAATCTACCAGAAAGGGCTATAGAAAAATACAAAGGTGAAGAAGAATAAAGACAAGAGAAAGAGACACGCAGGGTGGATTCTCTAACTGGCAAATGTATAGAGTCAAGAAGGAGAAAACCGGTTCTTCAGAGAAACACTTCAAGGCATTTATGCAGAAATGGAGGATTGGTGTTGGCTTGAACCTGCCCACTGAGTGCCTACCAATAAATGCAAATGTGCCCACCAGATGCAAATCATTGTGAAATTTAAGGTCATTGGGAAAAAAAGAAAGAAAGGGGGGGTGTTGATTCAGCAGGTGGTCTGTGTGTCTCCCTCTCCCTACGCCCTCGCTCAGTTGCTCCCTCTGCCTAAAATAAATAAATCAGTCTTTTGAAAAATTGCAACCGGACCTAATCAGAACAAGTTAAGAAGCTCCAGGAGAGATTTATTCCAAAAAATAATACTGATAAAACACCTAATGAGATAGAACGGAGATTTATATAATTCTAGACGGTCCGAGGTTGAATTAGCAGTAAGTTGTACTGAAAACCAAGCAAACACACAAAGAAAACAAGACAATTATTAGCAAAATGTCGTGCTAGAAAAGTAATAGTGTGTATTATTATATGGCTGAACTGGTGAATAGATTTTATGTAACCACTCAGTGGGAATAATGAATATTTAATCAAAATTAAGATCATAACTATATTGAATGGACTTTGGAAAGTGTGCATATGTGCGGTGGGGGCAGAACTGAATGAAAAAATAGTGGGGCACCTGGGTAGCTCTGTCAGTTACGTGACTGACTCTTGATTTTGGTTCAGGTCCGGATCTCCGGGCCATGAGACTGAGCCCCACACTGGGCTCCGTGCTGGGCGTAGAGCCTGCTTAGGACTCTCTCTCTATTTCTGCTCTCCCTTCCCTACACCCGCCAACCCCCCCACCCCCCGCCGCCTATTCACACTCTCTCTCTTAAAAAAAAATTAAGAAATAGCAATATGAGTACATTGAAGGTCACTAGAAAGGTGAATAACGGAAAATCCTACTACTTGTGTGAAAATAATTTCCGCTGGGGAGGAAGGGATAGGAGAAGGGTTGCCGGGGATGGCAGTTCCTCACAACAGGCTTCATAGAACTGTTAGGCTCTCAAGCCAAGTCCGTCTGTAACTCTGATAAAACTTAAAACTACACTTAAAAAATAAAAATCGTATTCACTTACGTAATTTCATAATTCACACTTAAATTCTCAACCAAATATTTCCATATGCTGTAGCTGATGTGATATCTAACATCAGTCCACTTTTTGTATATTATTAATAATAATACCAACTTGGCCCATGAAACAATAAATTTTAAGAAACATTTAGAAAGTCACATCTTCTGCTTGACACTGCAAAATATCACACGCAACATAAATGCCAATGTATGCAAACGAGGAGCACTTTACCGTCTGATCCCGGAGGGCCTTGCAGCCCTGGGGCTCCAGGCAAACCCGGTGCTCCCGGCTTCCCTGGCTTTCCTGGAGTGGAATCAGCTCTCGCAGGGATACCAGCTGCCCCTGGAAATCCCGGATGACCAGGAAACCCTCTTGGCCCAGGGGGTCCCATCATGCCTCCAAGAGAAATCGAGAATGAAAACCACATACGTCTCTCAGAGTAAACTTTAGTTTAGAAGAAATGAAAATCAGGACATTCTTCCTTAGGCTGTAAATATTTTTAAAGAAAAAAAAATATAGGGGCACCTGGGTGGCTCAGTGGGTTAAGCCGCTGCCTTTGGCTCAGGTCATGATCTCAGGGTCCTGGGATCCAGCCCTGCATTGGGCTCTCTACTCACCATTGAGCATCCTTCCCTCTTTCCCTCTGCCTGCCTCTCTGCCTACTTGTGATCTCTTTCTCTGTGTCAAATAAATAAATAAAATCTTTAAAATATATATATATACCTATACTTCAAAATGAACTTAATATTCCATCTTCACCTTCTTTGAAATAGGCACACAAATGGAAACAGGTTTGTGGAATCAGATTTTCTTACTTTTTCCCTATTATTTAGGGTTCTTGGGGGAAAATATATATTATTTAATTAAAATATTGTTTTTAAATCTTGCCACTTGGATAAATTGGTTAAAAATAATCTGAATGAATATATTAGCAAATTTAGTGAATAAAAACATGGACTCATATATCATCTATAGCTTTCACAGCAACCTAGGTTAATAGGGAGGCACAGAGGTGCTGGATTTGAACTGACCTCTCTCTCTCTCGAGCCACATGTACTTAAATAAGTTACTGAACTTCTTTAATCATCTATATCTATCTCAGAGGCTTGTTATGGGGATTAAATACAATAACTCACATAAGGAGATTAATGTAGTATCTAGTAATTACACATGCCCAAGAATTGCTGAGACGTTCAGTGTGTTCAGAGGTCACAGTGAATCAAAGCTAAGTCTGGCTTTCCTGTGACATCTGACCCACTTACTGGGGGCTTTGGCTAAAGACAGCTTGAAGCCTTCCCATGAGAGTGACCACTTCTCACACCTTCTTCTTCTTCCTGAGCATGAAGCTCTCAGTGGAAGACCATAGTTTTCAAAGATGGCCACCACAGTAGCTCTTCTCCCTCACACTGTTGTAGAAGCTTGACGCTCTCTTAGCAAGAGGTGACAGGACCCCTTCCCCCTGAATGTGACAGCCTTTTGTGAGTATTTGGACTGAGGAAGTACATCAGGAGGGACACTGTATATATAAGATCAAGCCTAGGTCATTAAAGATGATTCGGCTTCTGCCTTTTGAGCCGAAATGCTTGGGATTAGAGTCCTGAGGCACCAAGGAAGCAATATCACTGCTCTGAAGCCACCACGCTAGAAGGAAGCCTAAATAAGTACAGAGCCAGACAGAGAGGCCATGACACTACTGGAAAGATAGAGGACAGAGAGGCCCAGCCAGTCTGCACTTTCTGGTTCCAGACATTTTGCGGCTGCCACCATAGGAGCATCCCTATCTAGAATTGCTCAGCTTAGCCCTTCCTAAGCTCTTGAACCACAGAGTGAAGGGTAATATGTTGCTTGTTGTTTTAAGCCACTAGGTTTTGGGAAATTTATTCAGCAATAGACAACTGAAACCCTGTCAGTAATCAGTAAGTAGCACCCTAGCAAAATTAACAGCATTCATTATTGTGCATACGTGCTCGGGCTTCCCATATACAGGATAACATATAAGGATAACATTATCCTTACTCCTCAAATGATCTCGCAAGGCACAGAAAATTCAGGTCAAACATGAATAGTAATAGTAACTAACATTGCTAATGGTATTCTAAGAAGTGTAAACATATTACTTCTTTCAACCCTAACAAGAACTGCACCCTGAAGATGAGAAAACCAAGGCACAGAGAGGTTTAGTAAATGCCCAAGATCACACAGCTTACAGGTAGTAGAACCTGGAAGGTTTCAGTCTGTACCATAAACACATAACTACTTCAGGATACTACACTAAGTGGTAAGACTGGGATTCAGTCACAAGTATCTAACTCCACACCCCTGCTTATCTCCTGGTAAATACTTTAGATGATTCTAAAATAAGATATGTATAATAAAGACTATAGACATTGGTGTACTTAAATTAAGATGTGCTCCTGTGGACTTGGCTGCCATCTTGTCTTCCTGTCATGCCTAAGACTTGTCTCCCAGCCCCTACCATCACTGGATGGACCTGGATGCTACCTGGTGTCTTGTCCTGGTGCCATGGGAAATCCTCAACCACCTTCCAACAGGGAAAATGGACTACAGTGTCTGACATACAGCAGCCCTGACCACCCACGAAATCAATGAAGTTGTGGCCAGCATTAAAATTTTTCTTTTTCGAAAGAAAAAGGTGGCATAGAAAATAAAGTACACAAATCATACACAAAAAGAGGTATTACTTTGTGGAATTTGTGTTTCTTTTCTTTTTTCTTTTGAAATTTGTGTTTCAATCATATGTATATGTGGACAGATATGTGTGTGTACAATGCGATGTAAACGCAATATAATATAAAATGTTATTTTTTTATAATGGGTTGTAGTCAAGATTTGAAAGCCACTGGGTTAATTCTTTTTTAAAATCTTGTGGAATTAAGAGTCTTTCTGTTATATTTGGTTTTCAGTCTGCTAGAGATATGTGTTGTTTACTCCCACTGAGTTTTGATTTCAATCTGCTGGAGCCCTTTTTTATTATGAACAAGCCTGAAAAGAGACAACTAAGGCCCGGTGCTAATGACTCCTGACCAACTGAGTACTCTCTAAATCAACCACATAAAGCTTGGCCCCCCTTTTGTGGTGGGTTATCAGATCCCACAAAGTAGAAGCTAGATTTGGGGAAGGTTAAAGAACTTGGCGGTTGGCAGATGAATCTCAGGAAACTTCTTACTCCTTCTCAGTAAATATAACAGGAGGCGCAGACTGGATAAAATTACATCTATTCAAGACTCTCTTTTCACATGTTAAATCAGTTCTCCTGAGTTGACAGAATGCAAATATCCTCTATGCTTCTATTCTTAATCTTACTTGAGATGATTAACCAGCACAGCACCTGAAGGAGTTCAAAGTCCTATATCAAGAGCATTCTTTTCCAGGCTCTTTCTTCACTATTACCAGGAGCTCTGAGGTGTTTTTGGTTGGTTGGTTGGTTGGTTTGTTTGTTTGTTTGTTTGTTGTTTGTTTTCAGAGGAGGTGCAAATTTTGGGGGGGGGGGGTAAGGACTGTTTTCTTGGTTTTGGTTTCTTAACTAAAACTGAATAACGTTTTATTTTTTTAATTAATAAGATTTTTAAATCCACAATCTGTGTTTCCACCTTTCGTGTAGGAGAGGAACTCGATTTTAACAAACAGATGACGATTGGGAGAGCCCTCCAAGAGGGTTTTAAGACCCTGGTACCCTTTTCCAGATCTTATCTGCCTGTGACAATCTTGCAGATGCCTCTTACATACACTTGTTCCTCACTACACCCACCCACCAGATGCTGACTGACTATTTCTGAGGTGCAGCCGAGAAGCTCAGCTTTCTTCCAAGGAAGCCATTCATCAGTTTGCGTTCAGTGGTTCTTAAGCCCAGCTGTCGATAGAAATAGGGCATTCTTTTATAATGGCTGACACCTAGGTCCACATCTCGGAGAGCCCAACAGGCTTGGTCTGGGGGTGGGACAGCCATCCGTTTTTCTGAAATGCTCCTAGTTGATCTCAGTATCAGCTAGAGTTGAGGATAAGGATGTGGGAAAGCTGGCCCGGAAGAGCCAGTAGAGTTCTACCTGCACAGGCTTCCCCTGGTGGACCGGCGGGGCCAGGGGGACCAGGTGGTCCAACAGACCCTGTGTCTCCATAGCGGCCAGGGTGGCCCGGATCCCCTGGAGGGCCTGCCCAAAACAACAACGTATGTCAATGTAATAACTGCATACATACATTTTAAAACTCACACACAATTACTTCTCCTGAGGCTTGGTTGTGCGCAACTAAGACACTGTTCTTGTGATTTCTCACGACATTGAAAAAAAAAATGCAGGAACTCAGACTAGAACCCCGTCTTCAGCTGCCCCTGCTCTGTAATTCCATGAACTAACATGGGTCACTTTTTTCTGGGAGGCAACATCTTGGTAGGTCTTAAGCAAATGGTTTAGCAATTAAAAAAAAAAAAAGAAACTACTTTTGTAAAGTCGAGATAATAAAAATTTCTGCATCCTAAAATAACATTTGGAGTCATATGCCCATAGAGATGTTTCAGATGCACATATCTACCTGCACCTGTAAATTAGATATTCTTGCTAAAATGAATACATTTAGCCTACCAAGTATGCAAATTACAGAATTACTGGGCCAGACGCTTCTGTCAGGATCACCTAAATGCCATCTCCTAATCATCTAGAGAAGAACCAAACTGAACACAAACCTCTGAGTGGGAGAGATGGGGTTACCAAAACCCCCGGCGGTCCTGGGTACCCGCGGTCTCCAGGATCCCCCTGAAATCAATCATTCATACACTTTTCTCAGAAATATTAATATTCCTCTCATGTTGCCCAAAACTATTAGAAGGACCAAGAGTGCGTTCATATAAGAAATGAAGATTAGAGGCTGACCAGAGAAATGAATGTTTCATGGAGTTCTGGGAATAACAAAGGCATCTGACCTCCCACCTACACGCAGATGTAAATGACCAACTGGCAAAGCTCATAAAAGAAAAAAAAATTAACTTCAAAAAAAAAAAATGATTTCATGCCCATAAATTAGATACCTCTGAAACCATGCAGTTTCTTAGATGTCTTAGGAGCCTTAGCGTTGAACTTGGCACTCTTGGACAAATAGGCTATTCCCCTACAAAATGTGAATCTACATCTTATCTTGACAGCCAAATGTCGTCCCCCTCAGTTGTGTCCCCTTACTGCCACCATGTCTTGTCCCAAGCAAATGCTGGATGTGAGGTCACAGAGGTACAAAGGGAAAAAAATGCACTAGTGAAAGCCAGGAGCTCTCCACCCCTCCTTCTGGTTTTAAATTGTGATACCAGGTGATCCCCATGGAATTTTTGAAACTTTTGTTATTATTTACCTTCAAAAGGTTGAATACTTTCTCAAATGCAAAACATAATCCTTATAACTTGCACCAAAACAATATAAACAAAATTAATTCTGTCTCTTTCAAAGGTTACATTTTTCACTGATTCTTTCAACGATTTTTTTTAATGAAAGAAATTAGTTAACCTAAGGGATATAGAATTTGATCAGGCCATACTCAAATACACCTGCTTTTTACCTTGGGGCCAAGAAATCCAAAAGATCCAGGCTCTCCAAACAGTCCTGGTTCCCCCTACAAATAACCACAAACATGTCTTTAAAAAAAAATCTGACTGGGTGGCAAATTATTGCATTCTTGTTTGATTTGAATGACACATGCTCACTGAGATTCTGTGCAAAATCTTAACACTGCTTTTGGGTTGTATCAGAGAGCTTTGGGAGTTAATTTTTGCATCTAGAGCTAGATCCTGCAATTTGTAAAATAAATGTGTCTCCTTTTCCAATTAGCGTGTGCATACCTGCATTCCTTAGTACAACTTTTGAATACACTGAATTACAGTTATGAATAAAAATGTACTTATCATCTCTATAATTGCGTACATTTACCTTTAATCCCGGAAAACCTGGAGCTCCATGGGAACCAGGATCACCCTAATAAATTCACAAAAATCAACACAAGCAGAATCAAATCAAAGTGCCTGAAATCAGTTCAATGCATTATTTTTCATCTTACGAAACTGCTTTATGGATATATTTCATCTTATCGGCAAAGGTACCCAAATAAAAAGAAATACATATAAAATAGAGTCTGTTTCTATATGACATTTGCTATTTTAACTGATCTTCAGTCTTACTTTAAGAATTCATGTCTTTGCCAGTGTCTTAAATTAAGAACATATTTTGTTGTTGTTCTTATGTTTTAAGTTATTTAGCCTAATGCTTGCACTGGGCTAAATATTTTTGGTATCATTGCAATATAATTTGTCTAGAGATTAATCGGTAGTCTGTGCATTATCAGCAAAAAAATGACCATGGAAGCCAAATGTCATCCCATTAACTACTGAATCTGGTGCCAAATAAACTGAGTGCCCTTACCCATGGGGGCTCCGGCCTCTAGAGTGACTCTCTCAATGGTGACCCCATTAGTAGCATGTGTGGTGATGTTTGAGTCCTCATGCTCTAGGTTTTGGTAGCTACTACCCCGAGATCAGTACCCTCTTTTATTAGATAGGCTTAAATTAACAATTCCAAGCTGCTATCACACTGACGCTGAGCCCCAGGTGTAGCAGGAAATGCTACAACCCCGTTCCTTCCCACCAATTCTATCTTCTGCTTGTTCATTTTATCTAAATGACGTCCCTGGAAGGGATGTCTTGTTGGGGCATTTAGCTATGATGGAATTCTTGTCCAAAATGTATTGGTCCTATTTGAGAACACCTCTGCTTTTGAGTTGTTAGAAATACGAATCTAGTTTTGTAAAAATGTGAGAGAGGAAGGCCTCCAACTCACTGATGTGAGCGGCGGTGTGAATGGCATGAATGATCCTTACCTGAGGTCCTGAGAACCCAGGGATACCCTTCTCTCCTTTTGCCCCAATTCCAGGTTCTCCCTTAAAGAGAGGACAACATTTAGAGGTGTTCAAGCAACAATATTTCCACAATATGAAATGCAAACACAAAATGAGACATAAAAATTATTGCCGGCAACTTAAAGAAAACAATTACCTTCGAAGAGATGCCCTATGGAATTATGATAAAATAGTGAAAGCTTCTAGTAACATATATCAGCATTAAAGCAGTGATAAAGACCATGCAAAAAAATTTTTAATTAAGATACAGTACCATACAAGGAAAAAAAAGGTATTTTGATAAACTACCTTGGGTCCCGGTGGTCCTGGAGGTCCAGTCATACCACGCATTCCTTTTATGCCCTAAAAATCGCAATGAATATAATCAGGCTCACTCTTAGTATTTAACCCACGGAATGCCACGTCTTTCAGAAATTATCTTTTTCAAGAAACATTTTACTAAATTTTAAAATAAAGGATTACTCTTCAATTGTTGCTAGTTAGCGGCTAAGGTCCAGGTGCCTTTATAAACCTGACACGATTCGGGCCAGCCCTGCGTGAAAGCTGTAGCTTCGTGGGGTGCGAGGGGCACGACCACAGACCAGGGAAGCAGACCCGAGCTGGGAATGCAGTCCTTGAGAGGAGGGGCTCATTTTGAGCAAATTAGCGAACTTTAATCCAGTACCTGAAAATTGCCAAGAGAATCTGCCCATGGTATCAGTTACCATCGTACCGTAGGCAGGCCGACGGCGGACGTGCCCACTACCAGGCACCTGCCACCTTTTCAATTATCAGAACATCAAGCCCAGGTGTAACAGCTAAAGGACAACTGGGCTTCCTGGGGTCCTTTCAGCCCATATAACAAAGACAGTGTCGATGGGACACGGTATGCTGGAAGACGCGTTACAATGTAGCAGCCCACGCTAGGTCTGTGACTCAGCAACCGAATAAACTCGAGAACACGGGTAACTTGTCTAAGCCTGTCTCTCAGAGCTACACAGTGGGACTAGCAGCAGTAGGGCTCTGCTGAGGCCGCCCTGGGATTAATGCAGTGATGCCTGCAGGTGCCCAGCCCTTTGTTGGCACAGGGACATGTTCGGGAAACGCTGGCTCTTACTACTTTACCAAGGCAGCACGTGGATTGGCAATTACCTTTTCTCCTTTATACAGACAAGAATCGGGGGGCTGTACCAATAAAGTGGGTCCAGGAGAACCTTGCTGGCCAACTTCACCCTTTCAAAAAAAAATCAAGATAGTAACAATTTCATATTAACTTTATTTTGAAAAAACCTTTGAAACAAAGATTTTCAGCCATGCACTGGGATATAACGCAGACAATCCTGTGTGTCATGGATTTAAAATGTAAATCATGGCAAACTCATCAGGTAATTGAAAGTATTTATCGTTTTTCATAAGCAATGATATTTATCATTAAAAATAAATTTCAAAAACAAAAGTGATTCATAATCCTACCATCAGAGATCTCTATTAAAACTTTGGTATGGGGGCGCCTGGGTGGCTCAGTCAGTTAAGCATCTGCCTTTGGCTCAGGACATGATCCCAGGATCCCGAGATCAAGTCCCGCATTGGGCTCCCTGCTCAGTGGGAAGTCTGCTTCTCCCTCTGTCTCTGACTCTTCCCCCTGCCTGTGTTCTCTCTCTCTCCCTGGAGTGCCCTCTATTTCTCTTTCTCTCAAATAAAACTTCGGTATAGTTCTTTGTGGTGTGTGTGCTTTCACACACATGTATGTGAATAATCTACATATGTACATAAATGTATATGTGATCAAGTAAAGTGTTAAATACAATTTAAAATATAATCAGAATACCATATAAAATATGTAAACATAATTTAAGATACACAGTATGGCTTATACTTTTATATTTTGTTAAAGTTTCAAATTTTAAAATAATTTTATGTTTGTATTTTACAATGCTATCTTTTGCACATTTTCCAATTGTACTAGAAATTTTTCAAAAACCTGATTTTTGGTGCCTATACAAGAATCTATCACAAGAATATGCTATCATTTTTTAAGCCATTCCACTCTGGTTGGATTTAGGTTGTTTCTTTTTTTAAGATTTATTTATGTATTTATTTGAGAGAGAGGAAGAGCACGCAGGTGCTCACACAAGCCAGGGGGAGGGGGAGGAGCAGAGGGAGAGGAGGAGAGAGAATTTCCAGAAGACTTCCTGCTGAACCCGGATCCCAAAACAGGGGCTCGATCTCACTACTCTGAGATCATGACCTGAGCCCAAATCAAGAACCAGATGCTTAATGGACTGAGCCACCCAGGCGCCCCAGATTTAGGTTATTTCTAATGTGTTTTCAATAATTGTTTAAACTCTCTGTATAAAATAATTAGCCCAAAGTTGTCATTTATGTCGACTAGAAATTAGAATTTATGTCAACTAGCAATTAGAAATGCTGTTCTCTTGGGAGTAAAATGTCCCTTGAATTGGGTTTGGTACAATATAAACATAAACTCTTATCCTTAACTAATAGGTAACACTTTTTTACTTTTCTGACTATTTCTGCCATTCTTTTTTTTTTTTTTCCCATTATTCTGCACTTAGACACAGTTAAGAGCAGGTGATAGAGCGGGTCACCTGTGCTTGCAAACCAGGCCCTGACTGACTGCTACTTTGGACAAGTTCTTTAAAAATCCCTCCCAGCCTTTGTTTCCTTGATCCCTCTAAATCTCACTTTCCTTCTCTGTGAAATAGGGCTCATAGTGCTACCTACTTCAAAGTATTATTATTTTACTAAATAGATAATGCACATAAAATGCTTGGAACTTAACTACGCTGAGTGGAACAAAGACGTTTCTCAAATAAATGATTATGAAGTCATCAATGTTTTTGGTAAGCGGGCTTTGGGGAAGAAGAATACTATTTCCCATGTAAGTGAAGTAAATGCAGCACTTCAATGTCTACCTGCACCTGGAAACTACAGAAGAAGCAGGACAGGGACCTTGGCTCCTTCTTCTGGGTGTAGCCCAGTACCTAACACCGTGTTCTTATAGCTGCTGCTCCGAAGACGTCTGTTAGCAAATGAATGACTGAGCAAATGCACAAATGATATGCACGCAAGTGAGTAACATGCACAGGTAGCCCCAAGTGTTCTTAATCTTGTTGCTGTAATCAGCCTGGGCAAAACCCATAAAGGCCAGCAAGCGAGGGAGCCTCTTCAAAATGTGGGTTGTGCCACTATTTTTTCACATTGAAAAAGTACTGTATGTTCATTTTCGTCCAAAGTAGAAGGAACATCAATCATGAAGAACAAAATGCAGACCACCTATAATCGCGTCACCTAGGGCAAATCAGCAACTACTTGGGGTAGGGTCTCGTGGGCAAACGGGGTCTATGCGAGAGCTCTGCATCGGAATTCCACAATGATGTTTTCCTTTAGCAGATAATCCAAAAGAATTAAAATAAGCCTATTTTGGATCATCTGAATGGCCACCTCCTAGCCAGACATTTCCACCTGATTCTGTGGCCTGAGTTTGCAAGTGCATCTAATCGCACTTCAGCGGTGGTCCGGAAGCTCGCGGTGCCTGCCTCCCTCCACAGGGCAGAGTTTCTCAAGCCCGGGGGCATGAGCATCTGGGGCTCTGACAAGCACATTCTCAGGGGTCCGTGACTTCCCAAGTTGGAAAAGTCTTGTTTTAGTGTACTTCCTTTCAGTCATTCCTCTAAGGTAATGGTTTTTCAGGAGAGGGGATAAACAAGTAGGCATATTGTTCCCCCCAGGGATATCTGGCAAGGTCGTGACACATTTTAGGTTGTCACCACTAGGGAGGAAGGGCTGTTCCTGGATCTAGTGAGTAGAAGCCAGGGATGCCACTAACCGTCCTACCCCACAATGCACGGACAGCCCCACAGCAAGGAAACAGCAGTGAGGAGGTTGCAAATTCCTGTTCTAAGTGTCTATCTTAGTGTCTTGTGTTGTTTTGACAAAATTGAGCTTATGCTTTTGTAACCTGTGTTTTCTCATCAACATTATAGCATAAGCACACCTGCACATCATGCAGCCCTCCAATGTATTTCGGGCAATCAAGCCATTTTGTTCAATGGCTGTACCATAACTACCCAACCCCACTAGGACTCCACGAGAGTAGGGATCAGGTCTGTCTTACTAACTCCCCACGTCCAGCACCAGTCCTGGCCTGGCACAGAGCAGACATTCACTATCTACTTGCCCACATGTGTGGCATGAGCCACTTACCAATCAGGAGCCATTCAGTCGGTTGCAGTGAGCTGCCATCTTGAAATCGCTTTCTAAAGCTTATCCTAGCTAGGTTTCCTGCCTCAGCAGAAAGGACCGTGGGTGTGAGGGAGGGAGGGCAGGGATGGTGGAGATGGGCGTGAGGTGGGAGGGGCTGGGAGACTGCCGGCAAGTGGCTTTGGTTCCAGGTATATACTTTTATTTACGGGTGGAGGTTAGGATTCTGAGGAAATTCGTGAAATTAAGCCATGCAAATCAGCAATTAAACAAACTGTCCTGGATATACTAGATTATCAGAAATGTTCCATCTCT
This sequence comes from Procyon lotor, assembly GCA_028646535.1. Classification (NCBI taxonomy): domain Eukaryota; kingdom Metazoa; phylum Chordata; class Mammalia; order Carnivora; family Procyonidae; genus Procyon; species Procyon lotor. The sequence continues at coordinate 7,983,218 of CM053605.1, read as the reverse complement.
TTTGGCTAGGGTAAAATGCGTCCTATACATTAAGTTGAGTTTAGTGTTAAATTTTGTCAGAACTGTCATTTTACAGTCAAGGGTAATGGCACCATAATAATTTGGCAAAAAAATTCTCAGCCATAAAATTGAGCAGCGACTGGATAATGAACACAATTTATGTGATCATCAGAATAGCCTCTGCCACCGGAGCAGCACATACATTTTAACACCTGCCCCTCTGGGTGAAACGGGATTCTTACCGGGTCTCCCATTTGCCCCTTGACTCCCACACCAGGATTCCCCTGGGAAAGAAAAGGGGAGAAAAATGTTAATTGCTTTTGAATATTAAAAAGGTAATTACAAGCAAGTAAGATTTCTGGTTAAGCAATTAATTGAAGTTTTTTAACTATTTGGAGAAGTCTACTAAGAGAAAGACATACTTCAGACCGAGCATAGCGGTCACTTAGCTCCTTGGACATGGACAGTCTGTTGTTTGTTACTCACGATCACCCACCTTCAAGCCCGGTCTCCCAGGATGGCCCGGAGCACCCTAAACCAAGGGCAAAAATGCACAAGTCAAGCAACAGTCACAGAAATCACAATGTGTCCGCGTTGGTTGTCCCATGTTCCTCTTTAGGAAACCCTGAATTTTAAGACATGCCTGCTGACTTCCTCTCATGGCTAGACTCCTTGCTGCCCTGGGGACCTATGTTTCACAATAAACCCACCCTTTTGATTGTGGGGTATATGTGGATTCATCAGTGATAGCCTCTCAGACAATACACCTGCACCGCACCCAAGGCTGCAAATTGTCTTTTTTTCCCCTTTGGTTTAATTTAAACATCCAGGCCAGGTTTTTAGGGGGATGGAATGAGCAGCACTCTACTTACGGCTAACCCGGGCTCTCCTGGATGTCCCCTTGGGCCCGCCGGTCCTCCTGCCCCCCTCAATCCCTAAACATGAGAACATTCAGTGCATTGGTTACCAAAACTCAAAATCATCGTTCACAGCAAAATCTACATGTAGTCCAAAGTGGATAAAAAACCTCCGAAGAAATCATGGTCACAGACCTGCCCCGTAGCAGGAGGACCTTCACTGCAGCCGACCCGGCCACTAAAAGGTCCATGACAGCTGCACTCCAGCAGGTGTGACCAACTCCTATGCTCAGGACTGAGTTAAGGCCGAGAAATCAATCTACTTGTTCACAAATAAATTTTGTAACAGCAAAAATAGAGCACAAAGAAAACTTGTTACGAGCTATTCCTAAATTGCATAAATGTTATAACGTTGCTATACATCGGGATGCTTTTAAAAATACTCATATTGCTTAATAATTTATATTAAAATAGGAATGTACTTATACTCTTCATTATATTTTTAAAACGTGCCCTCTCAGATTAATGTGAATAGAAATGCCCTCCATTCAAGATTAAGGAGACTCAGCCACAACTTTCTGTAACATGTAGGTTGTAGCATAATTCCACACAAATCCACAAGGAGGGGTTAGAGCTGTGCATTCCTAGAAATATGAAAAGAGGCTCTCTGTTCTCCCACCACCCACATCAAATGACTCACGAAGTGTGCAGAAACTACTCTCTCTAGGAGGATGAATTGGTCTTTATCTTAACAGCGACATGAAAGTATCTCATTGATGATATCGAACTGAGCTTCGGCGGGGTAGTGAGGAAAGTAATCTGGGAGAGTAATCACGTCTACAGCCAGAAGTTACCAAACAAAATTATAGGTTAATCAATTTGGAGGCAAAATTGCTTTCAATTTTAATCGTGTGAACACCGGTGGATTAATTGCAAACACTAATGTAATCATTGAATTACAAATTTCAGGAAGATAAAGATAAGGTAAAAAATTAAATGCAACACACCCTTACTGATCCAGCAGGCGGAATGGTATACAGCAAAATCATTTCCACTTGACATGCGTTATTTAGGTAGACTTGAGGGATACTTATCTTCCCAAATATTAAGGAACTGTATGTCCCTGAGTGATGCCAAATGATCATTGAAAGACAGAAGAGGAAGGTCAGTAGAAGCTTGCTGAGACTCCAGGCCAGTTTCATGGCCTGGGGCCTGTGTGGTCACACTGGGGCTCATGCCTGATTTAAGGCTTTATTGGCATCGCCTTGAAATTCTTCGTAATTTTTGAGCAAAAGGATCTACACTTTCATTTTGCACCAGGTGGACTCTGCAAATGATGCAGCCGGTCTTGCCAGGATGCAAACACTGTGGACCACAGGCCAGTCAGGGAGCAAAGAGAAGCCCAGGGCCTGCTTTGGAGACTTACCGGCAAGCCCGGAGGTCCTGGGTCCCCTCTGTCACCCTGCAATAGGAACAATGCATTGCTTTAGAAGAGCAACACCACCTCCCTAAAACACACATGATGTGAGATGAGGAATTTACACAGGAATTATTAGGACCATCCATGGAGGCTGGGCAAGTGTCCGGTGTTGACCCCTGTGGAAGGTTCTGTGGGGAGGACTTTCTGTGTCCATCCCTCTCCCCAGAATCCTGCTTCTACTCAGGTGAAACCAAAGACTGCTTGAGTCGTGATGACACGGGGTCAAGGTGAGATTTTCACCTTTCCATTTACAATCTAAATTCTCAATCCAATGGTCCTATTCGATCACAGTTTAACAATCTCTGGTCTAATGGCCAGAACTTGTCTTCCCAATAGACACTTTGCTGCTCTTTATCACCCTAGAGGAGATGTAAGGGGAATTCTTGTGGAAATTCTGTCATACCTGACTCTGTACACATCTACAGCTCCGTGGCTCCTCCCTGAGACTACGTGCCTTAACCATTCAAAGGGTGTATATTCTCTTGAATACAGCTTCTTTTTTAATGTAAAATATACAATAAAGTATACGCAGGTTAATAGCATTTTAGCCATTTCTAAATGGCTAAATTTCTAGTTCTGTGGCATGAAGTACACTCGCGTTCTTGTGTAACCACCTTCCTTCTCCAGAACTTTCTCCTCTTCCCCAGTGGAAACTACAGCCATTAGGTACATTTCCCTTCTCCCTGGCTCTTAGCAAGCACCATTCTACTTGTGGTCTCTGTGAATCCGACTACTCTAGGAAACTCCTATAAGTGGAATCCTACCTTATCTGTCCTTTTGTGACTGGCTTATGTCACTTAGCATAATGACCTCAGGCTTCATCCACGGTAGCAAGTGCCAGAATTCCCGTCCTTTTGGAGGCTGAATAATACCGGGTTGTAGGTATAGATCACATTCTGTTTATCCATTCATCCAACAATTTGGGCACTTGGGTCACTTCCACCTCTTGGCTATTGTGTATAATGCTATTAGGGACATGAGAATGCAAATTCTGTTTGAGACCCTGTTTTCATTTCTTGTGGGTATATACCTGGAAATGAAATTGCTGGATCATAAGGTAATTCTACATTTAATTTTTTGAGGAGCCCTCATGCCATTTTCCAGAGCAGCTGTACCATTTTCCATTCCCACCAGCAATGCAGAAGAGCTCACATTTCTCCCAATAATTGTCAACACTTACAATTTTCTGTTGTTGTTTTTTTTTAATAACCATCCAAATGGCTGTGAAGTGAATACGGGCTCTTAAAAGTATTGTTTCTCTTAGGTTATTGATGTGCATACCTTTTTTGTTTTCTAGAGAGGGAGAGAGCAGGAGAGCAGAGAAAGCAGGAGAGAGAATCTTAGGTGGGGCTCAATCTCATAACCCTGAGATTATGACCTGAGCCAGAATCAAGAGTAAGATACTTCATTGACTGAGCCACCCAGGTGCCCCTCTGCAGACCATTTTTATTTGAGATCTTCTGTTTCTCTTTAAGATTAAGAATTCTCTTCTATCTCACTTTTTCCTTGCACTATTGTAAAAAAATATTCATCATGACTAAAATCAGTCAGAATAGCTAAAATTAACAACTCAGGAAACAACAGATGTTGGTGATGATGTGGAAAAAGGGGAACCTTCTTGCACTGTTGATGGAAATGCAGACTGGTGCAGCCACTCTGGATAACAGTATGGAGACTCCTCAAAAAGTTAAAAATAGAGCTACCTTATGACCCAGCAATTTCACTACTAGGCATTTATCCAAAGGATACAAACACAGTGATATGAAGGGGCACATGCACCCCAATGTTCATAGCAGCAATGTTCATAATAGCCAAAATATGGAACAAGCTCGGATGTCCATCAATAGATGAATGGACAAAGAAGATGTGGTGTATGTACACACACACACACACACACACACACACACACACCTCTATGATGGAATATTACTCAGTCATCAAAAAGAATGAACTCTTGCCATTTGCGACAATGTGGATGGAACTAGAGGGTATTATGCTAAGCAAAATAAGTCAGTCAGAGAAAGATAAATACCATATGATTTCACTCATATGGGGAATTTAAGAAACAAAACATAGGGAAAGGGAAGAAAAATAAAATAAGATAAAAAGAAAGAGGTGGCAAAGCATAAGACACTTACTTTGGGAACAAACAGGGTTGCTGAAGGGGAGTTGGGTCAGGGGGAGGGGTAACTGGGTGATGGGTATTAATGAGGGAACTTGATGTAATGAGCACTGGGTGTTCTTTGCAACTGATGAATCACTAAATTCTACCCTTGAAACAATAAAATACTTTATGTTAACTATGTTGAATTTAAATTAAAAAACTCATCATGACTATTATTGTACAGTTCATCATAGTTGACAGTGTGTTTCCATATAAATTATTACAATGGATCATCAGCACTGAGAGGAAGGCAGGGTAGATATTATTTTCATTTTCCTTCACGAAAAAGGAAAATGAGGCTCAGAGAGGTTGAGGGAGTTGCTCAAAGTCACAGTGGTTGGTAAGGATCAGTTTACTCCTTCCAATACTCCATACTGGCTCTTAGAATGACCCTGTTTTTGATGCTAAGTTTGTTAACATATCCTTTAAGCCATAAACAAAAGCATAACTCCTGCTGTTTAACAAGTGTATAGGCTCAGAGGCTACAAACAAATACTGTGAGCTCACGAAAGAAATCACCACTCAGGTGAAACTTAGGGTCTAACAGAAGAAATTTAAGTTTTATCTAACTGTTGTAGAATATTCTTCCTTAAGAGAAATGACCATGTTTTGCAAATGCACCACATTTTTCTTCTTGATTTATATCTACTGATCTTCTGCTTATTCATGGTACTCATATTAGAGAGTAGGTGGGCATTCAATAGTTTATTTCCGAATGTTTGTATATCACTCCATATAAAATCACAAAAGAATTTACAACATTCTATCTACAAATAAATCAGTGGTTCTCAACTGGGGTGATTTTTCTTCCCAGGGCAATTATAATATCTGGAGATATTATTTAGGTGGGGGGATGCTATTGGCATCTAGTGGGCAAAGGCAGGGATACTGTTCCACATCCTACAGTGCACAGGGTCAGCACCCACAACAAATTATTATCTGGCCCCAGATGCCAACAGTACCAAGATTGAGAAACCAAAACATTATTGAGAAATAAATGTATCTGTCATATTTTGCAAGAACAGTTAGGAGATACTGGAATTTACAGGCAGCTCAAGTAAAGCCAAGTGCCTTCACACAGGAAGTGTGGTACCATCCAGAGAGTCAGGGTAATGATTTAAAAAAAAAAAAAAAAGTGTGCTTCAGGACATTTCAAAAGAAGTGTGTCCAAATGTGTCCTTAATGGGTTTACCTAGATGGAAAAATATTTTTTTTCAACTCACCATGATCATAAAGCTTACCTGAATACCTTTAATGGCACCTAAAATGAACACTGAGTTTCCTTTTTCTCCACTTTCCCCAGGAAGGCCCTGAAAATAAAATATTCACTTAAGAGGGGGGAAAAAAAGCATGTCACTATTACAGTATTTTTTTTTTTGTATGAAATACTGCTCACCAGTAAAATACCATTATAGTCATAGTGGAGATTTCTTTATTCTCTTCATTATTGCTATCATCCTAAGGTTCTCATACATATTTATTCAATATTCAGTTAAGATCTATTAATGAATCTCCAAAAACATCTGTTAATATACTTAATTATATATGTTATAGATGTAGATAATACTTTATATAATATTATATATATAGCCATTTACTAATTATTCAGCAGGAAAATTGCATTTTTCCTCAAACAAAATAATTCACATGTATTATTCTCACAAGTAAACAATTTTGCAATTCTCAGTTAATAATTTATGCCCTAGAAATCATGTTTTAAAGATTGATTTTATTCATTTCAGTTGTTGTGTTCGAAATAGAGCCTCTGTATCCTCACAAGATAAACTTTTTAAAAAACATATCTTCTTTTTGGAAGATTTTTGTAAGTAGCTGCAAGCTTACTTAAGAGTATTTTTTTAAAGTGAATTAAATAACTCAATGTATTCTTTTCCCCTGAAGTTTTCCTGCTGGATATCTTAACATATCTTAACTCGGTTACCACATAAGAATTCTACCATCTTACTGTATCAAGCTCCCATGAAGGACATGCACATTTCCAAGTAAATCCCTCCTGGAAAAATCCTGACTGTGCTTCCAGTGGGAAATACCTAGAGCTTTAATGGGAAGTTACAGCAACTGTTTTCCTTGAGAAATCAGATATGCCTATACAGGCCTTCCTTGCTTCACATAGTTCCAATATGTATGAATTTTAGTTCCACAGTTAAGTTAAATAGCACCAGTCCTCCGATAAAATGGTTCAAATTTCAGTTACCACCTTATATTAACAGAGTAACTGCACTGCTAGCTCGTAGGTATATATGAGTAACAGACAGGATTCATGATCACTGGTCCATTACTCCTATCAGTCTGTCAATGATTGGTCAGGGCCCATCTGTGAGTCAGGGGGTGCACACGCGCACACCAGCAAAGCGTGTACTTGTGTTCCCTCCTTGTCTCTCAGTAATAAGCCCAAATGACATTTCATGAAAATAGACCCCGCTGCAAGAGGCAATTAGCCATCAAAGATGAAAGTAAGTGAGGGAATGAAAAATGATAAAGCTGGTAGTGAAATTCAGACAGAATGTCAGTGAAGTTATAGAAGAAATAACCAAGCAATCATGGAATGTTGAGATGCTTGAGCCAGACGGACTCCATGAAGACAAAGTTCTTAACACAAAAAGGGTTAGTGGCTGGGACAAAAAGGTTGAAATCCCAGAGGACATGCACAAGCACAAGACCCTCATCGCAAAAGGACTCTTAGATAGTACATGTTACCAGAAGCCGATCCAAACTCAGAAGAGTAGGACAATGGACCAGAGCATGGAAAGACGCATTCGTTGCATTACTTTAAGTTACATGGCCAGAAGAAGGCACTGTTTAAAACTCTTCGTAAGTGTTTACAAAGACCTGAAACGCTTGATTCTTACTGTATATGTTTTAAATGACAGTGTACTAAATCAATATTGGGTTTTTTTAAATTTCCATAGGTATTTATAACTAACATGAAGAGAGTTTTTGATATTTTAACAAAACATATTAAAGGCCACGGAACAATAGTAATTTTTCCCATTGGATGTTAAGGTTCCTTGGTGTGGTGCCAGCTTGCAAGGTCATTCTTAATGCTTGACACTACTAGGCAAAGCGAGGACTTACTATAAATGAAGTGGGTCAAGGGGAAGAAAGTTGCTTTGCAAAGACACCATTACGACAAACTTCAGTATCGGGGTCACCACAGAACTGTAGGAAAGCTAAAATAGAAAACTCCCCCTCTTCTGAATGCTCGTGGACACTCAGCAGAATGGGGTTGGACCCAATCTGAAAATCTTAAGAAACATGCATTCATCAGACTGCACTCGAGCCTTCAAATGGCTGAGTCTGAAAACAAAGGGTTGAGAAGCTTAACTACAGAAAATAGTTGTTGTTCTTCTTGCTACTAAAGAAAGATGTAAAAAAAAAAAAAAAAGAAAGAAAGAAAGATGTAAATTTGGAAATCCGTTTTTGAGTTCTGTGTTCGGATCAGTCCCACTAGAACTGGGAGCAAATGGAAAATGAGGAGAAAGCAGGATGAAAATGGTGGTGATGATAAGAAAATCCTTAGAAGGAATCTTGGGAAATGGCATTGACAGGGAGGTAGAAAGGCTGCCAAAGTCCCAGAAAACCAGTTTTAAAAGACCAAATCATTTCCAATATTTATGTCTCCCAAAGGACATAAAGGAAAGAGAGAGAAAGGGAATATTAGGGGTACAGGAAAGAATAATTCTTGCTAAAGTCATATTTAAATAAAAGTCCATATTTTTGAATAAAAAAATACCTAAAAGCCATAATGTTTTCTGAAGTTCTAGATATTGGTAACTGTTTCTGAACATTCATTCCAAAGGCCTTCCATTTTTCTTATTGCACGATGGGGGTGAGAAAGCCAAAACTACATTTCCCAGACTCCTTTGCAGCTGGAATGGGACTTAGGGTCCACCTAGGAGATGGGCTTATGAGATTTGGAAGGCAGAAGTGAGGAAGACATCATCTTCCCGGTATTGTCGTTACTGCCAAGCAAGGAAGGTTAGAAACCTGAGTGTTTGCTGGTGTCCAGACGGAAGTAGGAAGCAGTGGTCATATGCATGAGCAGCCTTCTGGCTGCTGGAACTCAGCTAAGTGTGAGCCCTTGAAATCACAGTCCCGCAATGGCCCCTGAGTTCCCCTCCTCCAACCTCTCTGATAATGTGTCAAATTCCCTATATGAAACACCTTCCTGTTTGGAATACCTAGCGGGTTTACAAGACTGCAGTGAACCCTGAATGATAAACAATGTAAGTTTTGCTTCCTGACCTCCCTGCTCCTTCCCTTACTATCCATTCTCCATACAGCAGCCTGGAGCATCTTAACAGAACATCCATCAGATCATACCGCTTCCTTCCTTGTAACCCCCCAGTGCCTTCCCATGACATGTAGAGAAACTCCAAGAGCTCTGGGTCCTGCACACCTCTCTGTCCTCACCCTCCAGCCACCCCCATTCATTCACCCCACTCCCGGCACCCTTGTATGAACTCTGTTTCTTGAACACATCAAGCTCGTGCCCAATGTAGAGCCCTTCACTTAAGATTCTGTTTAGCATGAGTTATGGGGGTCTTACTGGGGGGCCCCTTGGGCCAGGAACTCCTCTTTCCCCTGGAAATCCTGGATCACCTCGTGAACCATTATAGCCATGCATGCCAGGCTTGCCTCTGGATCCAGGAGGTCCTGGGTGCCCCTGTAAGAAACAAGCTGATAAGTGAGGTGTTTTTGCAAGAATACCATAACACAAAATTTCTGCAGTATGGGGGTCCCCAAATTATGGCAGTTGTGACTCACATGTTATTGAACTTGTGAAACTTCCTTCCCACCCTAAAAGCACTATGTAGCACAGTAAGAATATAGAGATAAACTTTAATATAGCTCAACTGAAATGAATTTAGTTTGGAATAGTCCGAGAGATTTAGGAGAGCCCCTTTTTAAAAATCCGTAGAAAGACTCTAATGGATTCTAAAGCCCTCGAAACACATCTTCCTTCTTTCATTTGATTTTCACAATAGAAATGAGAGATTTAAGCCCTCTTCCTCTGTTAGAACTAACCAGCAAGGAAAAACTTTCGCAATAAGTATACATTTATTTCTAGAACATGGCAAGTACATGTAGCTTATGTTTTTGGAAGGTTTTTCTCTAATCTGTTTGAAAATCTTGCTTTTCAAGTAGTATTTTGGTCTCAAAGTTATACAAAGTTGAAATGCAAGCAACCTTCCATGCACTACCAAAAGAAAATAAAGAAGAGTTTGCCAAATAAATATGTATATATAGAGAGAGATAAAATGTGATTTTAAAGGCTTTGATGAGTGCTTTTCTCTTTTAAAAAAAAATAGAGAAAACTTAGGGATACTTACGGGTATACCATCCAAACCTGGAAATCCAGGAACACCAGTGGGACCCTAACATCCCAGAAAACAAAACAAAAATATAAAAGTTATCAAAGTATTAGATTAATAGATTGATTTACTTGACAACATAAATAATGACTCATTTAAAAAAAAAACTCTTAGCAGTCATGGTCACTTATTTCTTTAAGATTTATTTATTTATTTGAGAGAGAGGAGGAGGGTAGAGAGAAAGAATCGCAAGCCGACTCCCCACTGAGTGCAGAGCCCAACACAGGGCTGATCTCACAACCTCAAGATCATTACCTGAGCTGAAACCAAGAGTTGGATGCTTAACCGACTGAACCACCCAGGCGTCCCTTTTTACATGAATTAACTTAAATGACAACACTTAGAAAAACCTTTTGTACTTTTCTTTTTGTGCCTAGGAAGCCAACTTGGCAGCATTGGTTTAAAGAAAATATTCGATACCCTATATGCCAGAAATTCAACTTCTCAGAATCTGTCTCTTCAAGGCCAATAAACTCTTAACTGTAAACACAGGTCATTTACAGGATTGCTTTTGCACCTGGCGTAACATGAAGTGGGGACAGGATCTCAAATTTACATCAACAGGGACTAAACTATGGTTTTATCTACATTATGGCATATCGTGCAATATTTTTGAGAGAGTAACTTTAATCTACATAAATTGATATGGAATGATCTCTAAGCCATATGGTTGAGTAAAAAAAGAAAGGCTCAGCATGATAAATATATCATTTAGATTTTTAGGAAAGCCATGAAAGAAAAACAACCCTTCACTGGAGACACTCATGGATTTAAGTGCATAGAAAGGCATGCTCCTCTGGAAAAGAGTGAGGGATGAGGGCTGATTACGGAAGAGGAGTTTAGACTTAATTTATTATAAGGTACCAGTAGGGACTACTTGTGATCATAAAAAAAATCTGGCACAGTAGCTCTGGTGAATGGTTGGTAAGAATCTCTCACTTACAAAGGGTCTTACCTTATCACCTTTGTCACCTGCTGCTCCAGGAGGTCCACCGTCCCCTCTCATCCCTTTCTCTCCCGGAATTCCAATGGGCCCTGGCAGTCCCAGGGGTCCAATAGGACCTTGTGGCCCTGGAGGTCCTGGCTGACCCTAAGAAGGAAGATTAAAAAGGCAGAGGGCTGGCTGATTCTTGTGTCTTCTAACACAAACACACTCACTTGGCTGGCAGAGGACTGGAAAAGTAGAGGTTGAGTGGAATTGTAATAAAAACACAAACAATTAATTACAAAAATGAGAAACGTCAACATTGCCCTTTTAGATCTGAATTTAAGGCACACAATAAGTCAAATTATTCCATGCGTGCGCGCACGTGCACACACACACACACACACACGAACTGGCTATAGTTCTCCTACTATTTTCATTCTGTCAATGACATTTATAAATCTTGAGCTGTTTAGCAAAGCAAGGAACTTGCAAAACAAAGCAAGAAAAAAAATCAAAGTGTCATTACCATTATCTTAGTGACACAAATCTAGAGTAGAGAAATTTGCCAGATCCCTTTAAAAATTTCATACGGCTAATGCTTGTTCTGCTCTTTTAGCGGAAAACATTTCTTTTTTAGCTCCTTTTCCCTGATATCTATTTCTTAATTTGGAAGTAGACTCCCCATGTCAATTTCTATTTGTGCCATCTGACTTTCCATGAATGAAAGGGTCACCTCTTTTAGGTGAAGAAGTTTCATGAGCTCAGTTCTCCCCCTGAACCCACAGTGGGTACATTTCCCGTACAAACACGACACACTCTCCGCTCCCTTGTTGCCTGCCTTCCGTTGCTTTTAGATGGGCTGATGCACCAAATGGACATTGAGTCATTGCCCACCAGAAGCAGCTCTGAGTCCCACAGCTCTCTCTATTCTGGAGTCGGGAAGACTGGTCTCAGAGGGGCACGCTCCCTGGGCCCTCCCCGAGTTGCTCCCTTCCCTGTCCCAGGCTCCCTTCTCTCTCTCCACAGTCTGCACACTCATGATTTGCTCTAAGACCGAGGTTTTAAATATCATGGGTCTGAAGAGCACCACTTATGTGTCTCAGCACAGACCTCTCTAACTTCCAGACAGCTGAGCATATCCACCTACCTCCTTGATATCCTCTTGTACATAATGGTACCTCCAACTTAAAAAAAGACCCAAAATGGAATTCTCGATTTTCTTCTGAAATTTAATCTTCTGTCAACCTTCCTGAACTACCCTTTTAATCCAGCCAGAATCCTGGAGTCACCCTGTTATTCTTCTTTCTGCTATGCCTCCATTGAATCTATGATCAATTACTACCGTTACTACCATTTCATTTCCAAAACAGATCTGGAACTCACCTCTTCACAGTCCCCCTTACTGCCACCCCGGTGTAGGCTAGCACCAAGATCACTGCTTTGGGCTCCTAAATTGTTCTCTAGCTTCCCCTCCCTGTTCCACAGGACAACCCAAGTGACACCGAGGCAGACATCAGATCATGGCACTGCCCCACTTTTTAAAACCCTCCCTTTCCTTCCCACTGCAGGTAAAGTAAACCTCGAATTCCCTCTAGACCTTCCAGGGTGTGGCCTTGGATTCCCCCACACCCCACATTCACTACTTCCCAGCCAGCCCTGGCAGCTCTTCCTTGGGGGAAGCTTGGGGGGCTTCCTTGACCCCTGGCCTCTCCCCCCACTCCATGAGGTAGGAGCTCCAATCTGCCACCCTCATTAGCCTGTCCATTTCATTCTCTGCATCTTTAGTATTTCCTATTTTTCAATTACCTGCTCATCAGTTGACTGTTTTCTCCCCAGTTAGATATCAGTGCCATGAGGACAAGGGTAATTGCTCACCAATAAAGTCTTCCCTCTACCATCTATCACAGATTTTGGCTCGGGAAATACCTTCTGAATGAATACAGGATAGATGGACTGGCAGTGACTATGCTCCCAGGCTTGTGGTCCAGCCTGACCACCCAGCCACTTTGGACACACTCACCTGGGCCCTGTACGGTTAGGAAAGTAATTTTTGAACTTCGAAAAAGGCAGTTCTATCAACTACCAACTTTATGACATATAATATGACATTATACATTCAAACTTACTTTTTATAAAATAATCAATGTATGAGAACCGTGAGGCTATTTGAATGAACTTAAGAATCTAAAATCAGAGTTTCTAAATGATACTTCTAGCTTTGGCTTTCAATCTCTGTCTATAATTTAATGTGGGCAGAAGGTATCTTAGATTCATATGTTGTTGTTTTTTCTTTTTTAAATAACTCACTTTGCAATCTGAAGACAGCACTCTTACATTAGATTTTAAAAAAACAACTTTATAATGAGAAGTTTACAATAAGGCTTCCACCGATGGTGATTTGGCTGCATAGCACCATGCATTGTGGTATCTAAGGTATTCTTTTGTGTTGTCTAACACGCTTCGGAGCCCATGGTATAGTTTACAGTTTGAAAGCACTCTTGGTATTCACTTGAAATCAGGATGTTCACCAGCAAATTATTGTGCTTCT
>CM053605.1:7953849-7969348 GCA_028646535.1 Procyon lotor | reverse complement strand
GGACCAGCTGTACAAATAGCAGATGAAGGTGATCGGAGCGGACAGAGTCACCCAGCCCTCTGGGGCCGGGCATTCCTTTAGGATTCTGGCACTTGTGAATCGTCTCTATCAGGCATGGCTCTTGAGCAGGGCGAAGATCAAGTCATTTTTATTTCACAACTTGGTAGAACAGACCAACGGATGAGAGAATACGTGCATTTTTTCTAAAATCAAAATCTTCCAGCTCAGCCTTTTGGGCTGCCACTGATGTGCTTGCCCCCAGGGAGCAAATCCCTTGGGCAATGACAAAGATCTGAGAAACCTGTCATTTTAGCCGTTACGAGGTCTGGGAGGAATAAGGACAGAGAGACGACTGCAAACCTATATACGCTCACACTTTGTCGGTGACAGCTCCCGGCTCCTTCCCAACTAGAAGGTGAATCGGTGCAAAGAAGTACAAATGTATGTTTGTTCGTACATTCATTCATGAACAAGTGACTATGAAAGATGTTTTTATTATGCTAATTATGCGCACATTTCCAAATCACCCTTGGTCTCTGTGACCATGATCGTGATCACCAAAGCATCCAGGAAGGGAAGGAATTTGTTTATTGATTTCATCGTGTGCCCATCACTCTCCAGACCTTGCTTAATCCAACCCCCAACACCGAGAAATGTGAATTATTATCCCCAGATAGTAAGAAAAGTCTCGTCAGGGGTGTAACGGACTCAGACCCACACACCTAAGCGCGTAGGTTTGCCTTCATACCGGCATCAGTCAGTCGCTCCCCAAAACTGCTCCTCTTCCCACTGCCTCAACCTGGCACAGTGGAGGGTCCCTCCACCAACCCACACTCACATCACTCCTGCAGTGACATGCCCATTGCCTCTAGCCTCGTCTTATTCTTAAACTTAAAAGGAAATTATCCCAATGTACTCTATATTCTTTTGTAAAGGTTCTTTAGGAAACAGCAGTATTCATCCAATTAATTAAAGGCCTCAATTTTTGTCGTTCTCAAATCCAATGTTCTCATCCTATCCGTGATGTCCAACTGTTTTCTAGACCCTTCTTGAACCTTCCTCCTCCGTGAATTCACACTCATCACGTGAGAAGCTGAGCGCATCACTCCCAAACTAGCATCCCTGCCCCCCCCCTTCCCAGACCCAACAGACGGCAACATTTTTCCTTCCGTTGTGTAAGCTCACCACACGGCTGTTGGCTTTCCTTCACTCTCCATGTTCATCCTGTGGCCAAGGCCACCCTACTCTCCTTGACTTAAATCTCAGGTGTCTTACTCTCATCCCCCTGCAGAGACTCCCCGGCCTGGTCTTGTCATCGCACGTGGGTTACCCAAGCACCAGCCTCTCTCCCTTCCTTCACTCTGGGCTTCTACCCACTTCTACAGACAACTGTCAACTCCCCTTGCCACTGTCATCACCCCCTGTCATGGGGATCGTCCGCCCTTCTCCATCCTAGCCAAACCTCCTCCCCGTCATTCCCACACCTTCTGCTGCAATCACATGCATGAAGCAATGGCAGCCTTTCTCCATCTGTAGCTCAGATTCGACCCTCCTCCAACCCAAACCCTCATGGTGGTGGTGGCAGAGATGATACTTACTCTAGGCACTGACACAGCGCCGTGCATTCGTCTCATGGAATCCCTATGTCTGTCAAGCAGAAAGCCACCCTGTAGCTACTCTTCTGTTTTCCGAATGTGGAAACTGAGGCTCAGAGGGCTGAAACAAGTGACCAGAGGCCACTTGACTATCACCCAGGGAAACAAAAATTCGAGCACAGTCCTCAGACTTCAATTGCAATTCTCTTTTTACCCCGGTTCTGATCGATCTCACTCTTATGCAAACCCTTCTGTCCACCCTAAAATAACACCTAAATAGACTCATCACCTATATTTCATCATTGTTTCATGCATGTTACTTTAATGAGTATCTGCTTGGGGTGATGTCTTCCGGTAAGCTTTTTGGGGTCGGGGATCCGTGTACATTTTATTACAACTCCAGAAACGTGGCCACTGCCTTGCATGATATACGGTCTAAACATGAACTCAGGGAATACTGAATGGATTAAGACTTTCTAATTACAATGAACAATTCAGCGCCACCGCTCCTGCCTTTTCCAAGCTTGGCTGTAATTCAAAGAGTTGTCCACGAGGTGGCACTAGAACATCACCTAAAGCCTCAAACAGGCCTCCGCGAGTAACCTAGATCTTTGTCACCAGGTCTCCCCCTATAACGGGAAAAACTGCTGGATATCATGAAGGGCTATAAAAATAAATACCAAAAAGGTGTTATTCAAGGAGTACAGTCCGAGGAGACTGGAATGCGGTGGCAGAGTATCTTCTTGTACCTTAAGATCACATCACTTGTTAATGGGGATAAACTGGTCCATTTAGCCTAGAGTAGCACTGACTCAGGATTTCCAGGCCTGTTCCTAAGAGGCTGCGTGGTCCAATGGAAAGAACACTGCTCTGAGAACCAGAAGACAGGGCTTCGCTGCTGAGCAATAAATAAATCACCTCTTGAACCTGGTTATTGAAGAGCGGTTTTCCCATTTTTAAAAATGGCGGGAGAGCAGCCCAACATCAGACGTCTGCTGTGGGAGCTGAATGAGGCAGCTCCCGGTGGCCTCCCTGAGGAGCTGGAACCAGCTGAGCCCCACTCTGTTCTCCCGGTGTCCCTGCACCTTGTCTTGTCTGTGTTTTTCTCCTGTGTCCTCTGTGCCCGCCCCCTTCCTCCTGCAGTGGGGAAGCCCCTCGGAGCTCCACAGGGCTGCCCTGGCCTCTTCTCACTTTCTTGTGGGCAAACTCAACCTTTTCCATAGAGTTACTGGCATCCAATGCTGAACAACCAACCCCCCCACTTCCCTCCCTAGCCCAGACTTCTCTGCGCTGCCTGGGCCATATTCAACTGACCGCCAGCTCTACAAATCCAAAACGGGACTTGTAGGTAGACCCACGGTCTTCCCCCTAGTGTGCTCCTCGGTCATACCTCACTCCCTGTACAGCGGGTCACACCTCGCCCGCCGACCTCCACTGTCCCCCTCATTTCCTATCAATCCTGCCTCCCACATATTCCTGCCACCCATCTGCTTCCCCTACCTCTTTGTGCACCCCCCTTGCTAAGCAACTTCACCTCCCACCTGGGGACTGCAGTAGCCTCCCCGGCAGGTTCTCCCTGACACTGCCCCCCACGTACACACTCTGTATCCTCCAAATAGCAGTCAGAATGATCTTTTTGTAACATATCTCCAACGTGCTTCCACCCTCCTCAAAATCCTTCAGAGCCTTCCTTGTTACAGACAGGGGAACCTGCGCCTGCTTCTCCCACGGCACTTATGTCCCTTGGTCCCTCACCTACTACAACCAAGCCTTTCCGGCTCCTTACGGTTCCTCAAACGTGCCAGCCCATCTCCTTCCCACTTCAGGACCCGAACAGAGGCCTGGAGTCCCAGGCCTGGACTGAGGAGAGTCCCTCAGCCCGGACACTTGCAGTGGGTTGAATGGTGTCCACAAAAAGAGAGGTCCCCCTCCTAACCCCCGGGGTTTGTGGATGGCAACTGAGACGGCAAACGAAGGTGCTAACGTTAAGGACCTTGAGAGGAGAGGCTGATCTGGGATTATCTGATGGGCCCTGGGACACCGAGGAAGGTCTGTCACACATACACAGAGGAGAAGGCGGTGCCGTGTGCAGACAGAGCTTGGAGCCACGTGGGCACAGGCCAACGAATGCTGGTAGCAGCCACAGTCACTGGAAGAGGCAGTAAACAGTCTACCCTCTTGCCTGTGGAGGGAGGATGGCGATGGCGACACCTTTTTTGTGCACTTCCGGCTCGAGAACTTGCGAGAAGGTACATGTCTGTGGTTTTAAGCCACCAAGCATGTGGTAATTTGCTGTGGCTGCCCTAGGGACTGACAGGCCATCCCTCTGATCCCACTGCTGTCTCCGCCCTGCCCCGGCCCCGCCCCCACCCAGGCTTTCTCATAAAACTGAGTTAGGGCATCAAGTTATCCCAGGGAGAGATCTTTGCTCTCTGTCTGTTCTTACCCTGATGCACCCCAAGCTCCTAAAGTGCCCGGCTCTCCTCAGGCGCCCAGAAACAATGGCCGAATGTGAATCTCGGTCCCTTCTGCTGGTCTCTGAGCTCCAGGCCACAAGGACCTTTTCTTTATCATCAAAGCCTCTTGATGGCAGGCGCGGGGCAAATGCTCAGTGACTATGAATGAATGGGGTGAATGGGTGGCCATCTGCTGAATGGATTGCAGATGAGCTCCTAGGACAGAGGAGTGAAAAAATTAGCACCTTTGAGACCTACATAGCTGTTTCTCCGTGGATTTCTTGGCAACTTAGTGAAAACAGTATTTGAAGGAAGAAATCTGCTTTTACTTTCTTTGTAATTCGGCATTTTAATTAACTTAATCAGATGTTACCCTTGCCCTAGGGAGGTTTTCTAGAGCTCCAAATACTGCTTCCCATTTTCCTGTGGGGAATACGGCCGGCTTTGGGAAGCACCTGTATTGCTAGCCCTTATTTCTCACCACCAACAAGGCTGTCTCCCCTTTGGTAATGACCTTGATCCTCTCAATTTCAGCGCAGTCCCACATTTGCTGAGCTCTGCGGCCGCCTGGCCTCAGCTCATGCTGGGTCGCAGAGCTCAGCAGTCTTGGTTGCTATGGAATTGAACTCCACAGCCGGAGGCCAAAGGCTCTGCTGCAAATCACTGGCCGTTTAATGAGGTGACTGATCAGGGCAGATACGCCA
Organism: Procyon lotor; assembly: GCA_028646535.1. Lineage (NCBI taxonomy): Eukaryota > Metazoa > Chordata > Mammalia > Carnivora > Procyonidae > Procyon > Procyon lotor. The sequence goes on along the minus strand of CM053605.1, from coordinate 7,964,593 downwards.
AAACCTACCTTCACAACCACACTGCCACCAGGATTCCCCGGTGAGCTTCGGCGTACCTGGCCAGTTTGGGAAAACAATGTTCTACCACCTAGTAGGCAAATATAAGCTGGTTTTCTCGCCTGCCTTCTCAAGCACAAATGCTAGATTTAGAGAGAGAGAGCTCTGTCAGCATACTGAAAGCCGCGTTAGTTAGCTGGAGCCATTCCTGTACACGGACACGGGCTACCACTGTAACTTCTACCACTCTGATTATTAATAGACCAAATCGTATAAAATGATAGATACCCTGACTCTCCACACTTGGTAGCCCACGCCCTGCTCAGAAATACTCCCTCCAGCCTTGACAACTGAGGATCCGTTCTTTTCACTTTTGCAAATGTTTCATTCTTCAGAAATCAAGGTTACTGTTCCTGACAGGGGAACACTTTAACGAGCAAAGCCAAAGCTGTAAACAGCCGGTGAGCTAAATCGCACTGGGAAATTTGTTTGGTAGGCACTGTTTTCTCCACTTCTGGGTCCTGCTGGCTTTATGTGACGAATGCACTGTCCAGCTCCCCAAAGTCTCTGAGGCCAATATCCTTTCCCAGGGCCCCTCACTCAAATTATCTGCTGTCCCCTGAAAACCCCTTAGCCTTCCCTCAGGCACGACTTCATTTCTTAGAGAATTCTCCAACAGAGACAATATGAGCTAGGGAGTGCATTCTTGGGAGAGAACGATATGGGAGGAAGAGAAGAAAGCAGAACCAAAAATCTAAGGGGTGGTGAGAGATCAGATTTGTCAGTTGTCATTGGAACCGGCCTACACCAAAATATAACATAAGTGACTTATGGGAACTTTGGGACCTGAAAATAATTGCTCTGTACCATTTATCAGGCTGCAGTTATATAGTGTACTAGAATACAGCTGTGTGAGGGATAAAGAGATAGAGTTCTAGAACTCTGTGTGCAAATAATTGAACAATGAAAAATGTTAATAATTAAAATCCCCCAAGCAAATTCCATTTTTATCATGGAATGCAGGCTCTTAGGAGTGTGTGGGACAAATGAATGAGACTGTGGGGAAAAATTCTTGTATATTTTTTAGTGGTTTAAAATTCCCATAAGAAACGGTGATTTGCTAGTGTGTGATTTTAGCTTTCAATCCGCAAAAACTAAGACGGGTCTTGAGTTTTAAGCTATTTGACCCCTTGTATAAAAACCACCAAATTATAGAGTTCTTAATGCACCAGTTAATAATTCAACAGCTGCTCGACTCCCTTGAACGAAAACCAGTATGGATATATATTTTACTCTGGAAAAAGCTGTAGGAAGGGTCTTGCGTATCCTTCTAGTTACTAAAGTGGAACTGGTAAAAGGTTGAGTGCGAGTGGGAAGACATTCCGGAAAAGGGTAGGCAGGTGAGAAGGTTCAGATTATGCTCAAGGGAGAGTGAGTAGCTCAACCGATGCAGACGGGGGAAGAGGAGAGGGGGGCAAAGGGGAAGCAGCAGTGATGGCTGCTGGAAAAACACGGTGAAGCTAGACCGAGGGCTTCCATCCAGGGTCCACAGACGCAGCTGAACTTCACTCTGTCAGGACGGAAGGAACCCGTCCTTGGCTCCCTGCCTCAGACACACCCCAGCTCCAGCCCAAACTCCCGCATGGATCCCTGGTTCCGACCCTAACCCCAGTGTTTCCGCCACACGGGGCCAGCCTGGCTTCCCAGCAGCTGCTCCACGCAGCAGTTTGGATTCGGGGCTTAAACTACTCACTCGGGCATTCACCCCTAAAAGGGGAATAATTTCCTTCTGAGGAATGCCTGGCTGTGCCACTCATGGGCTCTGCCGCCTCAGGCGGCTCCTCAACCCTCCTCAACCCTCAACCCTCTGTCCCTGTTTTTCTGGTCCCCCTTGAGCTGTCCCGCCACCCCAGAGATGGTATGTGAGCTGGCCGGCTGCTGAGCACCTGGGAGCACTCACCTCCCACAGCACCTCCCGGTTATGCACAAGCTGAGCTCCCAGACTCCCAGCTGGAAACTGCTACCAGCAACTCACAGCCTGCACGTGGGGGCCGTCTAGCTCGCCAAGGGCAGAGGTGGACCGGTGCGCATTCTGCTCTCCCTGACCACCCAGGAACGGGGACACAGACGGCAGAGTGCGGCCCGTCCCGCGAGCCCTCGAGGCCCCTGGGACCGGACACTGCATTATGGGACGCCAGGTGCATTGCTTATGACTGCCAAGCATCCCAGGAAACACGACAGAAAGGACTAACGGTGTGAATGTAAGGGAATTGAGGCTCGGGTGCCCACCCGAGCTCACAAAGTTAGGATGAAGGTCTGGTGTTTGAATCTGAGCATCGTCATCCAAACGCTGCAACTGAAGTCAGATACCAGGGTGGGGCTCCTGCCTCTTCCACACACTAGGGATTGGAAATTCAGGTGCCTTGTAGGGGAAGATGAAATGATGTGTCACAGCAGCCGCACAGAGTGGTGGTGGCATCAGACCAGCTTTCCCAACCTCAGCACGGTGGGCATTTGGAGACGGGTAAGTTTTTGGGGTAGGGGCTGGCTGGTGCATTGCCGGTGCTGAGCACCACCCCGGGCCTGTACCCACTAGACAACAGTAGCGCCCCCCCACACACACACCCAGCTGTGATAACCAAAAAATGCCTCTAGACATCACCAAATGTCCCCACTAAAAATAACTCTCAGCCTCACTTAAACCAGAGCTTTATCCAAACAACTGTTCCTCTCTGTTTTGTGGTGCCCCCCATCCATTCTTCTTGGGTCTCAAACTCAAAGGGTCGTAATATTTAGAGGCACTGGTTTCTTTTTCCTTCTCATTTATACGATCTTGGTATGTTTATATTAAAAAATTTTACATGAAGTCCAGGCTTCCCCTACCCCCAAATAACGTGTACATTTATGTGAAGGAGGCTAAAGCACTTCTTAGATGGCTAGCTTTGGGCATTCTTACTTTTTAAAAGAATTTTTTATTGAGCTATGATTGACATATAACATTATGTTAGTTTCGGGTATAGAGCATCAAAATCTGATACGTGTGTATGTTGCAAAATGATCACCATGGTGAGTTTCATTAGCATCTCTCATCACAAAGCTGGTTTTATTTTCCCCCCTTGGGATGAGATCTTCTATGATCTACTCTCAGCAACTTTCTTTTATATTTTTTAAGATTTTATTTATTTATTTGACAGAAAGGAGAGAGATCACAAGTAGGCAGAGAGAGGGGGAAGCAGGCTCCCCACTGAGCAGAGAGCCCGATGCAGGGCTTGATCCCAGGACCCCGAGATCATAACCTGAGCCCAAGGCAGAGGCTTTAACCCACCGAGCTGCCCAGGCGCCCCTCAGCAACTTTCAAATAGATACAAAACAGTATTATAAACCATAGTCACCACGCTCTATAGTATCTTTCCAGGGCTTATTGATTTTAAAATGAGAAGTTTGCCCCTTCTGTTTTTAAATTATATCATGAAGGCAGCTTGGAAAAGCTCAAGATAAATTCTGAGCACCAACGTTTTGGAAGTACTAAAGAAACAAAAGCTTAAATAAATGGGATTTGCCAGAGCAGAAGCTCAATCAGGTGGCAGCTTTCAGGGAGAGAGCCGAACAGAGGAGCCTCTGACATAATTGCCCATGTATTGTGTGCAGTTAAAGTGAAGCTGTGGGGAAAATATATGTCCCTTCTCTTAGGAGATGTTTTGCATCCTTGTAGACTGATCTTAACTGAATTGTGCTTTTTGAGGGTCCCATCCTATAAGACTGATGTGGACACGTTCCAAAAGAATCATTGATCTGACTCATAAAAATTGAAGTTTCTGAAGCTTGCTCTTCTCTTGTAAGATTGTGGGAGCATTTTTAATCAAAAGAATTGTTTGATCTAAGGCTCCAGCACGAATGAGTTAGTGGCCAGCTGCTGCTGTCAGAATATAAGGAAGAAGTCCATAAATGTTCAAATGACCTGAAACACAGTAGCCGAAAGGCCCATTGTGCATGGCAGGACAGAGAATCTTGGCAGGACAGAGACACCCAGGGGGCCGTCCCAGGCGGACTTGATCAAGACACTACACCTCTCTGAGCTTTGATCTTCTGCCCCGAAAAAGCAGCATAAGATGGTAAGAGAGTTGTCATGAGGAGCCAGAGAGCTAAAGCATTTTCGGAACACAGAACAGTGCCTGGCACAAGAGAAGCACACAATAAACACGGCTATCACTTCAAGTATAGAACACTATTCCACGTGATTTCAGTAGATGTTATCCAAAAAAGTCTTGTAGTGAAATGTCCGGATACACCACTTTAAGTAAGGTTAAACAAGGCTTCTTTCCCCCCCTCACTGCAGTACTTCTCAGAGCCTTTAAAATGCTGATATGCAACCTGAGTTTCAAGATGGTGATGACTGAGTATGGACCATTTGACACGAGGACCCTTTTTGTATAAGGCAGTTCACAAAACTAGAAAACACTGGGTAAGTCACGGCTTGCACCTCCAAACGTGACACGGAGTGTAATATAACCGGGATCTCTTATCAGGATATACAGAACTTTAATTGTGAAACCTGTAAAGGCTGACAATTACCAGAACATGCTAAGAATCTGGGACTACATAGTATTAAGCATTCACAAGGGCTCAGATTGCAGTATGCTGTCCATGTGGATCTTTTTCAAACACCTTATTGTGGTAAGGACACCTAATATGAGATCTACCCTCTCCGCAAATTTTTAAGTGAACATTACATTATTGTTGGCTGTAGGAAGATGTACGGCAGATCTCTAGAGCTTACTCATCTTGCACAGCTGAAACTTTATGCCCTTTGATTAGCATCTCCCCATCTCTCCCTCCCACCGGCCATGCTGATTTTTACATCACTTACCCGAGACCCTTTTTCAGGAAAGCACTGGCACACTGAGCAATCTCTTCCTCCGCAAGGACCCACAAACTTCTTTCCACTCTGGAAAGTGAAGCATCTGGTTTAGTAAAGCGGTATTCCTCACTTAGCTGGGTACCTGTCGTGTACATTATAACGAACGCCTTGCTCTCCCTAAGCCATGAGAATTCCACAATGTACTTTGACCTTTGGATCTGTGAAAAGACTAATGTTGATATATAAAAAGGCAAAGAACTTACATGGTGGCTTGACAAGAGGGCAGATGATTATGCAAGCAAAATAAAAGTTCGTGTGAGCTAGCATTAAAAAGAGGGAAAAAAAGGCCACTTCTGAAGCCACTTTTCACTGGCCAGAATCTTCGGCAATGTCTCTCTCCTAGCAAGACATCACTTACTAAGTTGTGGATAATCTTGGAGTACAAACTATATGGTTAGGAAAACTGTAAGCACACAATGGTGTCTCACTGAAATTATAAATTCAGCTGCTATTTAGGACCCTCTTACTTCTGCTCCAAGACCATCGAGTCCTTCCTGGCCCCTGCTCGAGTCACAGCTGTGGACTTCATGTGACAACTGTTTCCTGCAAGTTGTTGAAACTCCAAGATGGTTCTTCTAATGTGTCTCTCAACTTGAAAGCTCTTGAATTTGAATCATTTGGGCACTTTCCCCACTTCTCCCTAACTTCTCTCCAACATTTTCTTTAAAGAGTTGCTCCATATTCACATATTTTCTTAGTTCCTCCAGACACACACACACGCACACACACACACACACACGCCCTTTGGGAAGAATCAGCCCCTTGTTCTCACAAATCCTCATTGTCTGTGTCCAGAGTCATCTGTCAGTTCAGTACAAAAGCATAATCCCAGAGTAACTGTTTCCATAAGTTGACCCCTTAACAACAGAACAGCCACCATGAGGCACCTGCGTTGACAATGGACACTGAGCATTCCTTCGGAGCCCGGGGCTGTGGTTTGGGAGGGAGTAGTGACAAAAGCGGCTCCAGGTGCTAGGAGCTGAGAGCGTGGACAGGAATATCAGAAGGGCACCGGGGATAAACTTTGCCTGGTTCATCATCTTGCCCGGTCCAGCCCTCACTGCAACTCTTACGTATTAACCACACATTTCGATGACTGATAGATCTTTTACATTCAAGGCTATAAATTTAAGCCTTTATACCAAAGTATGACAGGGAACATAAAACATTTAAACTAATAGTTATTCTGAGGAAAGACCTCTATACATACATACACACTCATGTGCATAAGTGTATATGTAAATACATCTGAGTATGTGTACATATAAATACACACACGGGAACACATACACATGCATATGAATATGTGTATGGGAGGGAAAACAGTCTATCCAAAATGTATCTTTTTTTCAATCACACAATTTAGACCTCTTTTTTCTGGGAAAATATGCTCAGAAGCAATCCAAAAGAAAACTCCTTAAATTAAGTGTTAATAAAAAAGACATTATAAACAAAACTCCTTACGGTCATTGAAAGTATATGTAAGAATGTAAACCTTGACAAGAATTAAGTTAAAGAAGGTATTTGAAGTTTCAGAAATATATGCCTCTTAAGGTTTGAGTCACATTGTTATCTATGAATGCAGAAACATCAAGTTCAAAACTCTGATAAGGTGAAAAAAAATGAAATGCTCAGGTCCAGGACAGCATGAAAACACTTAAAATAACTAGTCTGGACACTTGGGTTCACTTAAGGTTGGGATTCATTACTATGTGTTCAGTGGGATATCAAAACAACCAGAAAAAGAAGGTTGGTTGATTAGCTGGCTTGATAATAAAGGCAAGTTTGTTTTCTTATTGTTTGTTTTTTTGGTTTTTTTACTTAATTGTGCCAAGCATCACAGAGATGGTTGTAGCTAAATTACATTTCAGGAAAGAATTGTTTTAAAATAAATTAGCAGATTCCAATAAGGAAAAAGAAATAGTTGCATCTAAAGCTTTGACTGGTACTGATAAAAGGCAAGAGGTAATTTTAGTCCTGAAGTTCTTCTACATTAGATACTTCCCAATAAATGCCACCTTAAAAGGGGGAGGCATTTGTAAAGGAAGAAGCTGCGCCTCAAAAACAGATCGTAAAAACCTATCTGAAAAAGATAAAGACCATATCCCGGACAAGGAAACATTCAGAGTATAAACCATATTCACCAGGAACACAATGGCATTCTCAAAAACTAACGTTACTCCTCAAAGAGGAAAACGGAAAAGTTCCTATCCATTTTATCTCAGATGTTTTTTCCCCAAAAACTTTTATCAGATATTTTTAAACAAATGTTGAATAAAACGTTTAAGAAGTTGATAATTTCTAGATTAATAACCAGTCCTACATTTCTACCTCTTTGTTTTTTTTTAAATATTTGCACATAATTAAAAATTTAAATAGGGCAAAAGTACAACGGGAGAAGAAATTTTCTCTTCCAACTCAAGGAGATGCCGTCACCGTTTCCACGCAGGGTCTGGATAGTTATGCGCATGCTCACGCCATGATCACACACGCGCACGTACACGAACACGCGCAAAAGTACGTACACGCACGTAAACATACACGCACACACGCACATGCAGACGTACACTCACGCACACATACCCACGTGTACACGCAGGCACACGAACACGCACACAGACGCACTCTTTGGCGATTTTGGTCTTGTTTTATTTGAACCCAAATGCTGTCTTTCTTTGTACCTGTTTTCTTAATCGGACGTCTTCAAAATCATTCCAATTGAACTTCTCAGCTCTCCACCACATGAAGTACTCTAGCTTTTTTAACCAGACCTTCCTGACGTGTGTTGAGCTCCCTCCCTTCTTCTGTTACTGAATGCTCCCCTGCAACCAGTATTCTTGGGCATTTTCTTTACACCCAAGTCATTATATATATGTATGATAAATTCCAAAAAGGAAAATCCCCGTGTCAACAGGATTATGCACTTGCAATTCGGATGGATAATGCCAAGTTGCCTTCCATTGATTGATTTACATCACTACCTTTAAAATCCATCTATAGTATAATCTACTTTTGGGGCGAAATCTCTAAAACCTCTGCACAGCACAACCTGCTAGGAGGGTCTAGGCTAGAACAGTCTAGTATAAGAATTTTATTCACTCATATGGAGCAAAAGAAACAAAGGAAGTGAAATTTAAGACTCTGTAGACTCTTATAATAGGAGAAAAAATAATATATACACAAATAAGCTTGGAGAAATCAGGTAAAAAAAAAAATCCAGACATACATATTTCAGTGGGTTTCCATTCATTATTTCAGATGATGCTCCCAAATGGGTGTGAACTAAGTGCAGCAAGTCTTACTATCCCTGCTTGGGAAGAGCTTCTAATTCCCTGACGCCTGTGCTTTCTGTTCCTGATGGGTAGGAAAAGGAGACCAGAAGGCAACTTCCTATCTTGATTTGCTTTGAAAAGGCTATATTATTAACTTAAATAATCACAGAAATTGGATTGGGTAAATCCAAGCTAGAGAGGATGGACAGATGGAGATGTGCTCGACAGTGACTGAACCCGTTGTCTCAAGGTCTACTTTACAGGCGGTCCGTGGTGTGATTTCCCAGGAACGTCTGGGGTTGGGTTTAATAACCCCCAATTCCTCAGTGAGGAAGCAGAAGAAAGAGATCTTATTACAGAATGTTCTAGGCTTCTCTTTCTCCGGAGTTAAAATGTTCACATTTAATCTTATATTTCTTGATTTAATCTTGAAGTGACCCAGCTGCTTCCTGTCCCTCTCCAAAAAAAAAAAAAAAAAAGAAAAGATTTTAACAAAAGATTATGTCATAAAATAAAAAAAAAAATCTCCAATACTAAGTAGTCTTGACTGTAATATAGAAAAAAGTCTCAGGGTTCACCTAGTCCAACCCTCCATTTTGCAGATGAGAAAACTGAGTCCCACAGAGTGGCATGTTTGAAACAAAAAGGTTTATAATGAGAGTAATGCATGCAGTCAGAGCTAATTAATGTACTTACCCCATATACATGTTGTGCAGAAAAGAGGATAAATATAAGTGACCTATGAAACAGCAAAAATGCAGATTAATTTAAACTGCTCATTTTCATGCAAAACAAACTGAAAAGAGAAAGAACAAAGGAATAAATCCCAGAAAGCTTTTTATTTCTAATAGGCCGCTGTCATCAGTGACAAGATAAATGGTTATCCTCTCTCTGGCTGTCATCATTACCTTCCCTCTCGCTAATAAGTCAAGCAGCACTCACAGCCCTTTAGAGGGGTCTTCACTGGGTCTGGGGCCCTGGGGACACCCTGAAGGCGAGATCCGGATAGGTGGCTGAGGGAGGAGGGGCGACCCTCTAAATGAAATGCAGAGGAGTGGAGGAAGGGGGCAGCTTTGTTCGGAGACAGTGCAAAGACCAGTGTACCCTGGATGACATTAAGTGGAACCCACTAGAAGGAGGGAGGAGGGAAGAAAACCTCCCTGGACGGGGGAGACGGTTTGGAAGGGAAGGAAAATAATATGAACCAGTTAGGGAAGAGTTAAGTAGTTCAGATGGCCTCCTTCATCTTCAGAGCCAGCAATGGCTGTCTGTCCCTCTGACCTCTGCTTCCATGACTTCCTTCTTTGCCTCTCACTCTCCTTCCCCCTCTTTCACTTCTAAGGACCCTTGGGATTATACCGGGTCTACCCAGATAACCCAGAATAATCTCCCCAAGGTCAGCTGATGAGCAATCTTTATGTTAACCACAAGCACAATTCCCCATTGCCATGTAACAGAACATATTCTCAGGATCCAGGGATTAGGATGTGGATGTCCTAAGGGGGTTTATCCTGCTTACCATACTAGTGAAGTGCCCTCTCCTAACTCTGCTGGTAAGAGGGCCCCTGCTGTGCTGGACATTAGGAAGGTTTTGCTATTCAAACCTAGTAGGAGAGCATGAATCTACAGCCTTTAGATGAGCGTCTTTCCCTTTGGTGATGATGGGGGTGTGATTCAGGGAGAGGAGAGAGAATTGGTGTTTAATAAAAACGAATCACACATACAAAAACAGGCATAATGTACAGATTTCTGAAAAAATTTGACTTTTTGACACATGAAACATTCAGATGACTCATAACTATAAAACCAACGTTTAGGAGAAATTATTGAATAAAAGCAAGTGATTGCACTAAGGACACTCACCAGGGATCTGCGGCCAAGGGTTTGATCCACCTGAGTGAGCACCTTATTGACGCCATATGCATGCGTTACTTCAAGTCTTGGTACTTAAAAAAAATTCTGTCAGGTTTCTCTTCTCCTCCAGAAGACTCTGGCTTATAGGTGAGGTTCTAGGCCCTGGGTTTAAAGTTTGGATATGTTACATATAAATATATCTTTTAAAACAAAACATGTTAAATATAAATACATCTTTTAAAACATAACATGCATTATAATGTTGAAAACAATGACTTTCATCATTCATAGTAATGGAAATATTTTCTAATAGGGGAATTCAATTTTTTTGGTGAGACGATCTTAGTGATGATTAAACGGAATAAATATCAATTTCATTCTTAGAAATAAAAATAATATCGTTATTTATATCATAAACATTTTTGAGAAATGAAAAAGAGCTGTATATCATGCTTGTACAAAAATTATTGCTTCATTTTGTTAAGTGGCATTTTTATTTGCCCTTGAAAATCCAAGTTAAAATTCCCTCAAGTGAGTTTTGTTGTTTTGTTCTGTTTTGTTTCATTTTGTTGTTTTTTTACCTTTTGAAATTAGGAAAGAGACCCTTTAGTATAAAAACAGACACTTTCCACACAAACAGCAAATACATATAAAAATATTTTTATGTAGAGGCGCCTGGGTGGCTCAGTGGGTTAAAGCCTCT
>CM053605.1:7935230-7953349 GCA_028646535.1 Procyon lotor | reverse complement strand
CATGGGGCTCTTTGCTCAGCAGGGAGCCTGCTTCCTCCTCTCTCTGCCTGCCTCTCTGCCTACTTGTGATCTCTCTCTCTCTCTGTCAAATAAATAAAAAAATTTTTTAAATATTTTTATGTAAAATGGTACAACTTCTATGGAAAACATTTTGGCAGTTCCTCAGAAAGTTAAACATAGAATTACCATATGATCTAGAAAATTCCACTCTCAGGTATATACCATGAGAACTGACACTATGCTGTGTTCATGCATAAACATGTATATAAACATCCATAGTAGACAAAAGGTGCAAAAACCCAAATATCCATCAACTGATGAATGGGCAAGCAGAATGTGCTACATTCACACAATGGATTTGGCCATAAAAAGGAATGAAGTACTGATACATAGATGAACTTTGAAAACATTATATTAAGTGAAAGAAGTCACATATTATATGATATCATGTATATGAAAAACCCAGAATAGGCAAATCCATGGGGACAGAAAATAGCGTAATAATTGTCAGGGGTTGGAGGAGGAGAGAGTTGGGAGGTAGACAGTTTCTTCTTGAGGTGATGGAATGTTCTGGAATTAGTGGTGATGGTTGTGCAACATTATGAATACACTAAAAACCCCTGAATTTATTTTTATCTCGATTAAAAAAAAGAAAAAAAAAACCATTTTGACTCTAAGCACTCTGTATCTTTGATAAAAGATCTCTGGCTTAAAGGAATGTCTTGAAATTGAAGTGTCCTAAAATTGAAATACCTCATCTTAAAAACTCTGGCTTCTCTGAAGACCTGTACCAATGAGAATTGGGTAGAGAGAGGAAAACTGAGAGTGTTGGAACTATTTTTAAATTTCTGGATAAAATCTGGATAAACTAACTCAATGCTTTCTCTACTGGAGACTAGTTCTCCAAGTAGGTGGGAGAATAACATTCCATGATACAGTTTGAAAATCAAGTAGGAGCAGAATCACTCTGAGTGCCCAGATCATTTCCCATCCCCAAATCCATCCTTTTAAATACTTTTTGAAGTTGCATTCTGGGAGCAAGTCTCAATAAAACAAATTATTGCTTTGGAAGGAATACACGAATTGGCTTAAATCATTCCAAAGGTACTCTTGATATTTTAAACACATAGAAAGGGTCAAAACTTAAAGAAAATCAGGGACATTTGCATTTAATCCCCAAATAGAGACGTGATGCAATTAATCTCCAAACATACCGTGATAAAGTGTGTAAAAAAGGATTTTTATTAAAGCAGAGTGTTGTTGTGGTCGCTTTCAGAACAACAATGCCTGATGACGGCCCTAACACTTAGGAGTTTCTCAGTACATTTTGTAATTGGATGGCTGGCCGGCTAGGTGCATGGGTGCATGGCCAGACGGGCCAATCCACGGAAATCTAACTAGTCTCTCAGTGAAAGGACCTTGCTGATTGGGAGCCGCCAATGCAGCCTCATCACTGTGCACTTGGTAAGCCCTGCGACAATAGGGATTTTGTCTTTTTCTTATTCACAGTTATCCCCAGGCCATAATAGTGCCTGGAACATAGTTCGTGCTTTCGTCGGATGAATGAATTTACAGAAGATACTTTGGGACCTTTTGAATGTGAATCAAATATATCTCATAGAGGGTATAAAATAAGGCCAATTTTGTATACACATGGGGTGATGGAGGAAAGGAGAAAGATGGCAATGGAAAGAGGGATCATATGGCCTTGAAGGAAGTGGATGGAGGGGAGATAATGATGCTGATTACATCAGGGACCCTCTGATAAGAGTGCTCACCAATCACTCACTTCACCACAGTTTAGTAAGGCAAGTATTGCTGTAAAAGAAAACCAAACTAGGTCCATTTAAGTAACTGGTGCAAAGTCACAGAGCTAATAAATGGTAGAACTGGGTTTTTTTTGACTCTAATATGTATCCCTTCTCCCAGTAGACACCTAAGCATGGCAGCCTGCAGATGTCTGCTCTCGTATCCCTTGGGGAATGGTTTTTGAATTACACACACCTTCCCTTCTTTTTTTTTTTTTACCAGGTTAACATCTAAAAACTTTCATTTTTCTCTTTGAATAGTTATAAAGTATAATTTAGAACATTGTACATGGTAAAAAAACAGTTGCAACACTAATTTTTTATTTTTTAAAGATTTATTTATTTATTTGAGAGAGAGAGAGAGAGAGAGAATATGAGTGGGGGAGGGGCAGAGAGAGAAGGAGAGGGAATCTCAAACAGAATTCCCACTGAGTGTGGAGTCCAACACAGGGCTTGATCATGAGGTTTTGACCTGAGCTAGACGCCCAAGAACCAAGAGTTGGATGCTCAACCGACTGAGCCACCCAGACGCCCTGCAACACTATTTTAGACGTAGCCAATGGACCATCATAACCATCATAAGAATGGTTCTCACCAGCAACGGTTTAAAATTAATACACACAACTTCTTTAAGAGCTAGAAATGTTACATCATTTTTCTTCTTGAATTCATATTTCCATTCCACTCCCTCACACATATTGTAGTGTAAAATATTTTTATATTTGAAAATCCTATATTGATCATCCTATCATACTTCTCTGAAACAAAAATATGTATATAAGTTAAATACTTTTTATGTCCTATGATCACAAATCTCTGTCTTAAAATTTTTCCCCTGAATTTGTTTGTCATAATGATAAGTAGTATATAATCCACCAAAACCAAATAAATTTAATTTTTTTAAGATTTTATTTACTTGAGAGGCAAAGAGCATGGAGGGAGAGGAAGAAGCAGACACACCCCCTCCTCAGCAAGGAGCCTGACTGTGGGACGAGATCCTAGACCCTGGGGCCATGACCCGAGCCGAAGGCAGACACTTAACCAACGGAGCCACCCAGGTGCCCCTAAATTCATATCTTGATAAACAATTATTAAACACACTACAAATAAAATTTTACTGGAAATGTAGTTGGCAATGAATGAATTGGGCTTTTTGGTTTCTCAAATAGTCTATTTAGCCCAGATCAATAAGATCTGGTCAAGAAAAAAGGCAGAGCAAGCAATAGTTCTGCTTCCATTTTAGTTTCTTAAAGCCGTAAAGTCTAGGGGTGCCTGGGTGGCTCAGTCATTAAGCGTCTGCCTTCAGCTCAGGTCATGATCCCAGTGTCCTGGGATCGAGCCCTGCATTGAGCCCTGCATTGGGCTCCCTGCTCAGCAGGAAGCCTGCTTCTCCCGCTACCGTTTCCTCTGCTTGTGTTCCCTCTCTCTGCTGTGTTTCTCTCTGTCAAATAAAATCTTAAAAAAAAAACAAAAAAAGTAAAGTCTAATAAACCTATTCACAGAAAAAAAGAAGTTGTAAATGGAAGGGATTTGTTCTATATATCATTCAGTGCTTTGAACTTCTCCTGAGTTGTATATCAAAAGCAATATAGAATTCATCATCAAGAATCATTTTGAGGGATCTACTATCTGATAAGTCTTCCCTCAATTGTGATGAAAGCAAAAGTTGGGAACCACTTGGCCCTGGGATGTGGAGCCAAGACGTAGAGTGCTCTCTGTTTGCAGTACCTGCCTTTCTGCCCAGCATCTGGCCCCTAAACAGTTCTTGCCTCTGGGCAAAGCAAGGTGGTAACCCTTGGGATGGCTGGGGGTGGGTTATGCCTCTGGTGAAAAGCAGTAGAAGGCAAATTATGAAGGGGATAGTGAGAACCCGAACCAGAGGCCCATCTTCAGGTAGAACAATTCTAGGAACAAATATCTATAGCAGTTAAGAATCTAGAAATTAATATCTTTACTTAATTTTCCAAGCTGCCTGCACAACTCTTAAGAGTCTTTTTGTGTCCTGAGGGTGTATGTACCTCAGCTTGAAGATCTCTGCTCTAGATTAACTTCCAAAGGTAAAAAAATTTAAAAATAAATTTATTTTTTACATATTTATAACTTCTCCTGTCTAAGTTGCATCAACAGCGGAGCAGAGGGCCCATCTCGTTATCAGCTGGACCCCAAGAACATCTCCATAAGCCGCTACGTCAGGACCCACTCAGGCCCCACCTTCAGCCCAGCTAAGCAAGGGTGCGGCCAGATCTTCATCACCCAGCCACAGCGTAGAGGAGGGGAACCACCTGACCCCCCAACCAAGAGCTTGACCTAGAACTCTGAGTCAGGGCCGGGGAGGATGGCTCAAGAGGATAGCCTGGATCGGTCCTCTTGGAGAGCTGAAATTAGGAATGAGAAGAAAGGGGGATGGAGGAGGAAGGAGAGGGTCAGGAGATGCCTTGAGGTACAGTAGGCCATTTGAAGGCTGGGTCAGGGCAAGGTCACGGACAAGCCTGAATTTAGAGGAAACAGATATCCTCAGTAATCATAAAAAGCTGTTTTTAAGGGGCGCCTGGGTGGCTCAGTGGGTTAAGCCTCTGCCTTCGGCTCAGGTCATGATCTCAGGGTCCTGGTATCGAGCCCCACATCGGGCTCTCCGCTCAGCAGGGAACCTGCTTACCCCTCTCTCTGCCTGCCTCTCTGCCTACGTGTGATCTCTCTCTCTGTCAAATAAGTAAATAAATAAAATCTTAAAAAAAAAAAAAAAGCTGTTTTTAAGAGAGGAAAATGCAAAAAGAGAAAGATGGAGGGTCTACAATGAGAGAATGAAAGCTTATTCCCGAAACCTGCCCCATTGTTGATACAGGCTTTTAGTTTGTTCATTTTACCTGAGCAAACTGACGTGTCCAGCCAAGTCTGACAAAAAGCTTTGCCCCATCCCCACAGCTGGTCCCAACCTGTGACACCCCCATGGAAACTCTCCTGGAGCTTCCGCCATAGGCTGAACGTAAGCACCCTGAACCTTCGACATAGGCCTCACTCCACGGTCCAGGTAAGGTGCCCACACTCTTTCCTAGCCTCTATTTATTTCACTCATTTCTAGCATGTATATTCAATAAATGTCATTAGCTTCTCTTCCTCCAACTCCCTGGGCTGATTTTTTCTTCACTACTTTATGAAAGTTCCTGGACTCCAATTCCCTTGGGACTCCTTATGAGTCTCCACTCAATGTTTTCCAAATACTTTGTCTGGGAACAAGATCTGAGATCTTCCAAATCATTATTTCTACTACAAGGAATTTGTTTTCTCTGCAGCCCAATCTTGAGAAGAAATACACCCTGCTTGGGTTCTCATCAACCAGGGGATGGGGTCGGGTAATCCAAGATTGGAGGACCAGATTACAAGAGACTGAGTATGAGAATCTTCCAGTCACAAAAAGGGAGCATAAATTTGTTTACACCTTTATCTTTCCAAAATAGAATTCCTAAAAGCTCATCTTTAAAAAGAAATAAGCAAAAGGCCTCAAAGGATAGATGCATAGTGCTCCCAGGAAAAGAATGACATATTCTGTCCACCTTGGTGGCTGGGTCTCTCCCTTTGAGGTTTACACTTCCACTGTTAAGAGATGACCTCACCTTTCCCCAACATTCAAGCTGATTATTTGGTTTTGGTTTTTGGAAAATCCCATATTCTTCAGACTTTCAAACAGTTCAGGTTGGTTTGAACTTTTTTTGCAAAAACAGTCAATCTCAACAAATATCAAAAGGTTTTTAAAGCAGGTCATGAATCTGGGTGGTCCATGGACCACTGGAATGTGGTTGGAGCTCCATGTTCTCTAAGAAGCAACATGGAAAAACTCTGAGAACTATTCAAGTAAATTCTTGAGAATGACTCAGTTCCAACTTGACCAGAATGTGGTTGGATTATGACCAAGCCCGCCCCCACCTTGCCCTCCCTCCAGGTTCAGTTGAATTGTTTGAGAGTGCTACAGAGTCCTCAATTGACCTTGGAGTTCAGTTTGCTAGTCCAGAGCCAACTGGACCATATCTCAGCTAACCTACTATTCTGCCAACATAGGCTTTTATTATCGTTTTCTCCTTGAGAACTCCTCTCAATATCAACAGAAAAGTTGACAATAACCATAATAATGTCACCACTTGGAAACCACATGGAAGTGATATATGTTCCAAAAATATACAGTTGATTTTTAAAACCAAATGGACCCTGTACCTCCAAGTTAAGAATGACATTCTTGACTCAGAATGTGGTATGTCTCCTGCCAAAAACACTAATCCCCCAGGTTGCTCTGGGTCTGTGATTTTCTCCTCAGGGAAGGAGTGGGGTGGCTTTATATGAATTCTCCAGAATTTTCAGATCTCTGGGAACTGCCTTTGTGTTGGGCTCTGGAAGTAACACGCCATGATACAGCAGGCAGGACCCACCGATACTATGAGGCTGTCATCTTCAGTGATTTCTCCCCTCCTCCACAGATACGGTCTGCCTTCTTCTCCTGATACCATGTGCTCTCATGTTAGGGATAAAATCAGGCTCTGGAGTTAGAAAGACTTGTTTTCAGATCTTGATCACTTAGCAGCATAACCCTGAGCAAGTTCGTAACTCCTCTGAATTCCTGACTTCTCAGCATGTGAAGTTAATCCCGAAGAGAATTACATGAGTCTAAATTAGCACCTAGCATAGTGCCTGGCATCGTGGTTCAAGAAATGTTTGTTTCCTTCCTTCCTAATTTCTTGTAAGATGAAAGGAGCTCCTGTATATAGTTATTAGAAAAGGGTTAGAAGGGGCGCCTGGGTGGCTCAGTGGGTTAAAGCCTCCGCTTTCGGCTCAGGTCTTGATCTCAGGGTCCTGGGATCGAGTCTCGCATTGGGCTCTCTGCTCAGTGGGGAGCCTGCTTCCCCCTCTCTCTCTACCTCCCTCTCTGCCTACTTGTGTTCTCTCTCTCTCTCTCTGTCAAATAAATAAATAAAATCCTTAAAAAAAAAAAAAAAAAGGAAAAGGGTTAGAAAATTGGGAACTGGAGCAAGCCTGGGCAGAGCTCAGAAACAGGGCAAGACTAATCTAAGGGGGCAGGAAGATCTGGGGAAATGAAAAGAGGAATAAGCTATGACAGTCCCTCCTAAAGTACCTTTTAAACATGTGGAGAGAGAAATTTGGGAGTGGGATGAATCTTCCGACAATCACAGAGTTAAAGTAAGTTGACTCGGAGAGGACACCAGGAAAAGGTTGGCGTTAGGTATTATCAACCAGAATGCCAGCTCCTTCTGTTGTCACTGCTGCTGCTGCTCTCCTCCACCTCCACCCCACTACACACACACTCTTCTTAGACCGCCTTCTCTTCTTCTGCCTTCTTTTCCTTCCTGCTCTTCTCTATCATCACCATCGGCACCACCATCCCACCATAAGAAAGTATAATGAGCAGCATCTCCAGAGGGCCACCTTGGTGCTAAGCACTGCTAAGGGCTCAACACAGATCTGCAACCTTCACAATCACCCCATGAGGTGAGTAATATGATTACTTCCCTTTACAAGTAAGTCACACAGGCAGTGAGGGGCACACCCAGGATTCAAACTCCAAGGCTTTCCCTATTGACCATTACACTACAAAGCTCCAAAATTCATAAAAATTCCTAGATGAGCTTCATGGATTTTGTGTCTGAGAAGAACAACTCTAGCCTCCAATTTAGTAGCAGCAAGGACAGTCAATTCTGAAAGCAGTGGTGCACTATGTGATACAAAGACATTCATTTTCTGTGAATCCCAGAAAACTTGAATTCTTGTGGGAAGGTCTTTATGTTTGGAATATCAAATCTGGAAAATCCTATCAAATAGTTGGAGATCCTAAAATGTATCATTTCTAACTAGAATGTAGAGAAGTCAAATACTCAAGCATCTCTGTAGGCCAAGTTAGTTATGTAGGTCAAAAAATGAAGGGATTTCACACAAGTGTCTAAACGAACTTGAAAGTTAAACAGAAATACTGGGGTGAGCATGCAATTGGCTCCAAAATAGGAGGAAAGCTTTGTCTTAGTGAGAAGGAGCACAGTATTCATAAAACTCTTAGGTTTTTTCTGAGTAGAGCTTAACTACCTCCTTTTCCTCTGGCTTCATTCTTACCTTCTGCCCAGTGTCCATCTGTATTGCTTCCGGCAGGAGCTGGCTCCTAGAAACTCAGAATCTCCTACTGGGTCTCTCCCCTTGGACATGTCCTGGAACTAGACTCCTCTAAGAATGCCTCTGCTACTCTGGAATCTAATAAATATCTCACGGCATCCCTCAAACCTGGTCTTCAGAGCTAGGCCATCCCACAGTCTGCTACAGACCATAAGAATACACTCAGTGTTTCACTGCAGAAATTATGCAGCAGTAAATAAGAGCACAGAGTCAAAACAATGTTCTCGGTATTGAATGAGGATTCATGTGGGCAGTGCAGCCAAAACAATTAATAGCTAGAAGTTTCACCAAATTATACAGAATTATTAAAGTAAGACTATCTCCCTATTCTAAAATTTGAAAGTGCGATTTTTTTTTGATACTTCAGAAATTAAGGATAGGAAGAGGTCCATATTTTTAACAACAAAAATATCAAGTATATAGAAAATAAAATAATACATAGAATCTTGATTTTATATGAAAATTACAAGATTTGTAAATTCAAATCCACTAAAAATGTAATAATGTTTAAAATTTGAAGTGATTTTCAGTTAACTCACATTAACCAAAATTTTTTTTTCTGAAATCAATTCCATATATTTTTGGTGCAATATAAATAAATACCTATGATTTTGTTCATTCAGGAAATATCTATCAATATTTAGTATCAAATACCATGCTGGGCACTGTAGATATGAAAATGAATTCAATTTACCTGAATTAATAAAATATTATTCTTAAGCAGGTTGGGAAAAGTTAAAGGCATATATTGTAATCACTAAAGTAACCACTAAAAATAATGCAGAAAGATGTAATTAGAAGCCAATGAAAAATTCAAATGGAATACAAAAAAAATTGAATAACACAAAAGAATGCCAAAAAGAAGGAAAGGGACAAAAAATAGATGAGATAGAAAAGAAATAAGAGAAATGGCAGACCTAAATGGCCATATCAACTACTTTTTATGAAAACAGACTAGAAATTCCTATTAAAAGGCAAAGATTGTCATACTGGATTTAACAAAGAAAAAAAAAAGTCAACTGTATGCTGTAAGATACACACTTTAAATAAAAAGATACAAAAAGATTGAAAGGAAAGGCCTGGAAAAGATAGCCACACAAACAGAATACATAAAAAAGACAGACTGGCTAAGCCAACAGCACATAAAATAGATCTGAATACACAATTATGATCAAAAAGCTAATATGCCAGAAAGCTACAAATATTGTAAATATATGGGCTTCATAGCAGAACTTCAAAATACCTAAAGCAAAAACTGAAAAACTAAAAGAAGAAATAGATAAATTCTCAAACATAGTTGAGACTATGCTTCTCTTGGTAACTGATAGAACAAGGTAGAAAATATCAATCAAGACACAGAAGATCTGAACAACATCAACCACTTTGCCCTAATTTATATATATAAGACACTATAGCCAACAACTGCAAACTATTTATTCTTTCCAAGTGGATGTGGTATGTTCACCAAGATAGACCATACATCAGACTATAAAACAAGTCTCAGTACGTTTCAAAAGACTGAAATCTTGCAGAGAATTGAATTTGAACTGAGCCATAAATCATCTAGGAAATGTATTTCCTAGTATTTGAAAATTGACACTCTCCAAATAATCCACCCAACAAAGATAATATTTTGAACTGAATGATAATGGAAACATAGCAAAATGTATGGGATACAACTTAGCTAGCCCAGATAAAGAAAATATATCTACAGATGTTCATATTAGAAAAGAAGAAAAGTCTAAAATCAATGACCTGAGCCCCTATTTAGAAAACTAGGAGAGAAGACTAAATTAATCCTGAAGTAAAGGCTAGAAATAATAAAGGTAGAAAAGAAACTCAATAAATGAGAAAGCACTCAAGCAATAGAGAAAAATAAAAGAAACTCTAAGTTCTTCAGTTTTTTGAAAAGGTAAACAAAACGTATCTACTTGAGAAATTACCAATGTAAGAAATGACAAAGGGGGGGGGGTGCCTGGGTGGCTCAGTGGGTTAAAACCTCTGCCTTCAGCTCAGGTCATGATCCCAGGGTCCTGGGATCTCTCTCTCTCTCTGTCAAACAAATAAAATCTTAAAAAAAAAAAAATGACAAAGGGGAAAACATTACAGATCTACAGGTATTAGAAAGATAATTACAGAATCTTCTGAACAATTATATACCAATAAGTTTGACAATGTATAAAAAATGAACACATTTCATGGAAGATGAATATTACCAAAACTGATGCAGGAAGTAATAGAAAATCTAAATAGCCCTATATCAATTAAATTCACAATTAATTGAGTCATTCAAAACCTTCCACAAGGAAAACTCGAGTCAGCTGGCTTCACTAGTGAATTCTATCAAATATTTGAGGAGGAAATGATATAAATTCTTCACATAGACTTACAGAAAATAGAAGAGAAAATGCTAGGCAACTCATTTTATGAGGCTAGTATCACTCAGATTCCAAACAGGCAAGGATATTACAAGAAAACTACAGACCAACATCCCTCATGAACATAGACACAACTCTCCATAGCACAACATTAGCTGATTAAATCCACATATATGTAAGTTCAAATTATCTAGGATAGCATAAGCTGTTTTTTAAAATAAAAACAAAGGTGGAGAACTTGCATACCCTGATTTCAAGACTTGCTCTAAAGCTGTAATAATAAAGAAATGTGGTATTGGTGAAAGAAAAGACATGTGCATCACAGGAACAACAACAAAAAAAGACCCAAATATAGAAGATTAATTAGTTTTCTATGAAGGTGCTAAGACAATTTAGTGGAGAAAGAGAAGTCTTTTCCACGAATGGTGCTGAAACAATTGGATAGCCATACGTAAAGGAAAATTTAAAATAGATCTTTGCTTCATACCATATGCCTAAATTAACTTAAAATGAATCATTGACTTAAACCATAAAAATATAACCAAAGAAGAAAACATAGGTGAAATTTCTGTAACCTTAGTGTAAGTAAAGATTACTCAGATATCAAAAAAAGCACAAACCAAATAAGAAAATGTTGATAAACTGGGCTTCAGCAAAAGAAAAATATTTGCATTTCAAAAGACACCATTAAAGAAATGAAAAGACAAGCCAGAGAATGGAAGAAAATATTCATAGTAAATATATGTGGCAAGAATATTGTGTTCAGAATACATAAGTTACTATTATAACTCAACAGTAAGAAGAGAAACAATCAATGTTTTCTAAATGAGGAATAGATTTGAATAGACACCTCATAAAAGAAGTTCTATGGATGGTTAATAAGTACACAAAACGATATTCAACATCATTAGTTATCAGGCAAATGAAGAGCATACTGACATACCACTGTATAACTATTACGGTAAAATTAAGAACATTGGGGATGCCACAAGAATGCCCCACAAATATATGGAGGAACTGGAACTCTCGTACATTGTTGGTGAGAAGGTACAATGATACAACTCCTTTGGAAAATGGTTTCTAATCAAACATACATCGAGCCATTTCACTTCTATATATTCAAGAGAATTAGAAACATGTGTCCACACAAAGCCTTGTACAAAAATTTTCACAGCAGCTTTATTTGTAATAGCCCCTAACTTGGAAACAACTCAAATGTCCGACCACTGGTAAATGGCTCTTGAAACGCTATCCATACAAGGGAACCTGACTCAGCAGTAGAAACAAACTGCTGTTACACTCAACATGGGCGGGTCTCAGCATCCTTCTGCTGAGTCAAAGAAGCCAGACAAATGCCCACAAATGGACACATACTGTTTGACTTCATTTATATAAAATTCTAGAAAATGCCAAGGCATCTACAGTGACAGAAAGCAGATCAATGTTTGCCTGGGAACGGGAGTAGGGAGAGATGCACTCCAAAGGAGCGAGAAAGGAGAGAAAAGCTCTATATCCTGATCTGTATCATGGTTTCACAGGATGAATGCATCTTGAATTGTGGACTTCAGGTACTGTTCTTGGTACAAGAAGTACGTCACAGTAAATTAGTTTTTGTAGTGCATTTATTATGTTAAAAAAAAATCACCCTCTGTCCCTGCCCTTGTGATCCAGAAAAGTAACATACACTACAAAAAGTTGACTTGGGGCCACCTTGTTCTATTCTAAGAAGTGTGAAATTAGCTGTAGACAAAGAAGGGTTTCTGGATGCTTTAAAATAAGCAAGCCGGATCATGTATGTGATGGGCATTACTAACATTCACCAAATACTTCTAGCTCTCTTTCCAGGCACGTGGTAGACTTCATTTCTCCGTCCCTTACACAATCGAGTGTGGCCAGTGAAATGTGAGTGTGTAAGTAGTATGTGTCCCCTCCAGGTGGAAGCTTCTAGAACGGCTTCTGGTTTGGCACATTCTCTCTCCCTTCTGAGGAGATCAGAGAACATGTTGCATGGGAATTTCTAGGAGGCTATGATAAGCAGAGCAACCTCCCCTTTCTCACCTCCCCCACACTCTGTGATGAATATGTAAGGAAAATGGGAGAAAAACAATCTTGTTACCCTAAGCCTCTGAAATTTGGAGACTGCTTATAAGTGCTCCAGAAGTAATCTGTCCTTTGCCATGCCACCTGCAATTTTAGGTGGAACTCTGACAGTGTTTTAGAAGATGGGTTGCGGAGAGAACTCGAAGGGGATGAGCTCAAAAGCTAGATGTCATTCATAGATGATGAGTGCAGTACTGGGCCATGTGAATTCTCAGGGAATTGGTTACATCATTCAACTTCATTCATTTAACAACAGTAAAGAACTCAAAAAAGACCCCTGCCCTCATGGACCTTCCACTCACATGTAGGGAAGCAAATTCTATGCATTTAAGCACTGTGTAGAAAACAGACATGTTATTGCGATTGTGAAAAAGGGCAAAGTAATAATAACGGGCTCGTCAAAGGCAATGACCACTTCACTTGGTTCAAAACCCTCATCTGCTATCAGTGTAAAAGTAGAAGTCTGAGTCCTTTGTACAGAAAAAAAGAACCATCCCCGCTTTACTTTTGCTTTATTACATTGGATGGGATAATTGGGTGATGGGCATTAAGGAGTGCACATGACGTGATGAGCACTGGGTGCTATATGCAACTAATGAATCATCGAACACTATATCCAAAATTAGCAATGTAGTTTTGCAGTCTTTATTTTTTTTAAAGACAATAAAGACCAATTGAAAAAAATAAAACAACAAAAAAATAAAAGTAGAAAAATAAAGAAATACCAGTGGAAAAAGCAACTCTCTCGACCCCACACCTATTTTTCAAAAATCAAGAATTCTGGTTTATCGACACCACCTAGTGAGTGTACCAAATATTTTGTGTGTGTGTGTGTGACTATTTTTTTATTTAAGTTTATGTATAGTTGACCTAGAATATTATATTAGTTTCAGGTATACAACACCGTACCAGAGGGAATGTATGTGGCGGGGAGGTGAGGAACGGGAGGTGAAATCTGGCTGTTAGAAAAACCACTTCTCAAAGTTTAATGTAAGGAGGATCAGTGGAGACCTTGGTGAATGATTCAATGGGTCTGGGGTGGTACCTGAGACTCTGCATTTCTAACCAGCTCTCCGGGAGGCCGAAGATACTGCTCCCAGGGATGCCAAGTAGCAAGGTTCTAGATGTCTTAGTAGTTGGCTCCCTTCAAAGGAGCTGGTGGGATGTGCTTGGCCATCACCCCTTTCCTACTGAGCTGAGAAGAGCTCGTGCCACCATTCCTCATCGGATTCACCTTCTTTTCCTTTATGCAACTGGAGAATTGGGATCCCAAGATAGGATCATTTTGTGAAGACCCTGGAGAGCGGCTTCTAATGCATTACTGTACTGGATGCCTCCAACTCCGGGCAGTGGGTGCTATGATTAAGGCCATTTAACAGAAAAGAAGACCCCACATCAGAGAGGTTAACTCATACTAGTAAGTGTGGAGAGGATTCAAAATCTAGAGGCTACCCCAGAGACCAAGCTCTTTGTCACTGCTTCCTCCTTACCACATTTACACCCAGGGTTTCTTCCTGCTCTGTCCTGCATCAGAAGTGACTTGAAGTTGACCGCTGCTTCCTGGTTCAAAGTTAATAAAGCCAAGTCTGATCTCCTGTCAAAATGACTTGGTTTTAAAAAAAAATGACTTGGTTTCAGGAAAAAGCAATTAAAAACCGAAATTGAGAGCTCTTCCAGAATTTGGCAAAGAAAAAAAAAAAGACTATTTAGCACTGGCATTGAGGGTGTTTGGTTTTTTTTTTTTTTTTCCCTTCTAGGAAATAACATCAGTTCATGCAATATTATCATACTTAGAATTCTTAGATACTTTCATTTCATCAACTGAGCACCTGATGGCCTATCTAACAAGAGTGACAGGAGAAGTTTCCATAGAGGCCTCCCTGTCAATAGGAAGAAGCCACTATGTCCCACACTGCAACATCTGTGGCCTGGGCACACAGAAGTCTTAAGAGAGAGTTTAACAAATGTCCTTTTGATTTTTCTACAAAGGAGAGGCCCTAATTCAATTCAGCTACCTGAAATCTGCATGTAAAACAGTAGTTCTCAAACTTGGCTGCACATGGGAATCTCCAGGGAGCTTCAAAACACACCTGGGTGGACCACTGGAAGGTCTGGTGTGACTGGCTTGGAATCAGTTGGGTATCAGGGCTTTTAGAATTTCCTTAGGAGATTCTAATGCACAGCCACGGTGGACAATCACCAGCATGAGAAACAGAGGGAAGACAGTAAATTCACTCACCAGCCACCCCCAAAAGGGTGGGGGAGGTATCTTCATTCACTGTCGGGGTTTTGCCTACCTACATAGCTACCTAGGTCCAATATAGTAAGAGACCCTATTCTAATTGAGAGCAAGTGGTCTCCACAATCAGTGGTGTAATCACTATTTCCCACGTGGTGCTCGATGACCAACTACTGCAAATGTCAGCAAACACTGCTTCAAAGCAGGGGGCCTTAAAGTGGAGACGGAATCCAGGTGGTCTGTGATCTTATTTAGCAACACAAAGTACACAAACGCCTCTTTTCACTAACCTTTCCTGGAAGTTCGGCATTTCCTGCAGCTATGAATATAGGCAACAAACTACAATCCTATTGGCAGCCCTCGAGAGGGCACCTGCTGGTGTTTCCATGTCACATGTTACTTTTGCTGTCACCACTAGTTTGGGATTACAGGTGTTTGATAGATCTGTGGTTAGATGCAGGCATTTAGTGCAGTAATAACGTCGTACATCTGTCACCATATCATGACTTGAATACTCTGATAACTGTACCCCAGTAAAACTGCTTCTGATTAAATTTTGTGATCTTGTGTATTTAATGACAGGATTCCAAAAAGGGGTCTAAATATTTCCCGGGGCCCACGTGGTCAGTGGCACAAGAAAGGGCAGGAGCCCTGCTCTGAAGATTGTGCCCTAACAAGCCAGATACGGGACCTCCACGAAGGGCACTCTCAGGAGGGAGACACCCTGGACAGAGTTGGCTTTTGGTTTCCTCTGCCATTTCCGCAGATAAGATTTACCCTGAAAAGCCAGTTCGGCGCAGCAAAGAATAGGATGGGCTTTCTCTTTCCCCTCAGCTGCCTCTTGCTCTTGGCATTCCGCAGTGCCCAGACTGCCAGGCTGGTAACTCGAGTCTCCAAATTAATCAAAACACAGCGCCCGGTTCAAGCCCGGGCACACCAGCCCGGGAGCCAGACCAGCTCTCCTCTGGTGACCCCGGGACCCCAACTCCCCAGCCCGCGCGCCCCTCCCTCATTTGCCGCGCTTCCGCCACTGCCGGCCCCCGCACCCCCACCCCAGACGGGTGCCCGGGGCCGGGGGCAGCGATTGCCCGGATTGGGTGGTGGGCGCCTTACCTCCGGGGACACCCGCCGCGCCGGAAGCCGCTCCGTCGCAGCGCGCGCGGCGCCGCGCCTCCCCGCCCCGCCGCGTCCAAATCCACCCGCGACTCGGCGGCCGGGTCTCCGCGCTCTCACCGCCCAGTGCGGCGGCTCGAGAAGCCGAGAGCCGCGCGAAAGCTGCGCGGCGGGAGCCGGGAGCAGGCTGGGCCGCTCGAGTGCGGACGCCCGGGCGCGCCTCCGGCTTAATCTGCGCACAGCCGCTGGCCACTCCCCCCGCCCGGCTCGGCCGCCTCCCAGGCGCACACCCCCGAACTCCCCACCTCCGACGGCGCCCCCCGGCCCGGCCTCGGCCCCAGGACCTTGGGAGCATCATCTCCTAACCCCTCACCCTGGATCTGCGCCCACCTGCCCCGCAGCGCAGTTTTTTCTCGCCTGCTGGGCACGATGCCCAGGTCGGAGGGACACTGCCTGGTGAGTCGAAGGGGAGGGGGGACGAGGGCGGGACCTAAGCTACTTCTTCCCTCCCTTGGAGCCGCAGTCAAAAACCTCAGTGGGGAGGGACGGACGGCGTGGCTGAGCCCTACAAACCCCGCCCCGGGCGGGCTGGCAAAGCGAGCTTCACAACCAGGCTCCCCAACCCGCGTCGCTCAAGGGACGCGGTGGCCGCAGAGCCTGCGGGTCCCTGGACACGCCGGCGCTCTGAGCAGGGCGCCCACTATGCGCCCCGGGACGGCACCCAGGCCGCCCGCGCTGCTGCTGCCGCTGCTCCTGCTGGTGCTCCTGGCAGCGGCGCCCGCGACAGGCAAGGTGAGTGACTGGCGGCGCGACACCCGGCCCCTCGTCCCGGGAACGCGCAGGCCCCACCCGCGAGGCTCAGTCCTTGAGTTCCGGTGCGTGCGTGACTTTGGGTTCCACGCCGGTGCCTGGGCAGGCAGCGAGCGTGGGGGAAGCGAGCAAGGTGGCATGCCGAGTAACAGGTGGAATGCGCTAGGGGAAGGCTGGTGGAAGAGGAGAGGAGCAAGCTTGTCTTGTTCCCTCAGAGTCCGGGATACTGGGGAAGGGCCTCCAGAGGTAGATGGTAGATGATGACTGATAGGTAGGTAGGTAGGTAGGTAGGTAGGTAGGTAGGTAGGTAGGTAGATAGATAGATAGATAGATAGATAGATAGATAGATAGATAGATAGATAGATAGATAGATACCGAGGTCTGAGATAATGGCTAGGGATGAGAACACAGGCTACAAAGACACGCTCTGTCATACTGGTGAATCAGCAGGCAGCATGGCCTGGCAGAAAGCAATGAGGGCTCTGGGAGTCCCAGCCCTGACATTTCCTAGATGTCACCTCGCACTGAACTCTGACCTCACACTCCAGTGTGCTGTCGCTATTGTTGAGAAAAGCTTATCACTGAAAACTTATTAGCACCTTAGAAATAAAACCCATATTAGGATGAATTGAGCAATCTGCCACTTTGATTCATAATTTGGGAGATCCCAGCTTCATTGAAATGCACTCCGTATTTCTTATTCTTTGCAAAGATAAATTGGGTGTCCTCCAAACTATTAGAACTCTTAGTTGGATTACTTGATTTGAACTTGTGAGTCAATTTCAACTTGTCAGATGCATCTGTGGTTTAGACACTTTAAAAGTTAACTTGGGTGAGAGTGCAGCAAAAGTTTCGTTTCCAAAGATGAGCAGTTTTACAATTTCATGACTGAGACTGTGATTGGAAGTCAAA
Organism: Procyon lotor; assembly: GCA_028646535.1. Taxonomy (NCBI): domain Eukaryota; kingdom Metazoa; phylum Chordata; class Mammalia; order Carnivora; family Procyonidae; genus Procyon; species Procyon lotor. The sequence continues at coordinate 7,935,824 of CM053605.1, read as the reverse complement.
AGTCACATAAATATGTGTTATGACCATAGCAATCGAAGTGCTTTTTCTTTTAAATTAGGACATGAAAGATGAAGCTAAAACCCTCTTTGATACCTAGCCCCCCATCTGAACAAAAGTCATCCACTCACCACTTCGTGTTTCTTTCTGGGCATTTTCTATGCATTTGGGTACACATAAATAGACCCACAAGCAACATGTGATTTTGTTTTTTTTAACATAATCGATACCATGCTACATGCGTTCTTTTGCAACCTACAGCTCTGTCCATGTTAGTATGTGAGATACATTCATCTCTTTTTCTTTTTGCCCTGTTGCTTGATTTCCACAGTATATGAATATGCCAAAATCAATTGAACCGTCCCTCTGTCAATTTACATTTAGATTATTGAGTGTTTTATATTTTAAGGGATTTTGTATTCCATGTAATCTCTTCCTGGAGCTGGTACTAACAGAAATGCATATTTGCATAGACTAGGAATGCCCAACCCAATACTTCTGGGTATGGTATATTAAACTCATCCAAGTTAGTAGATTGTCTACTGTCTTTAATCCAGGAGCAAATAAATACAACAAGCAAAAAAACCTAAAGAAAGT
>CM053605.1:7910008-7934730 GCA_028646535.1 Procyon lotor | reverse complement strand
TGACGTCTCTGAGCCTCAGATCTCTCCTCTGTAAAATAGGGGAGTGGGAAGTCCCGGAGGGACCAGCAGGTGCGATAATGAGTCAGGCCGTGGGGTAAAGGGCCAGACTTTGTTGGCATTCTAGAATTCGGGCTCAGTAATGCCAGAATCCCTGCTTTCTTCAGGAGAGAAGGGGGGTGGGTGAGGAGTGGGGGGGTCCAACTTCATAAGAAATCTCTCAAACTCTAGATGTTAGGAAATAAGTCAAAACTTGGCAAAACACAGTGTTTGTTTTGTTTTGTTTAGGGCTGAACAAACACAGGGCCAAATAATGTGCACGTGCAGGCTACATTTAGCCTTTGGGCCAGCATATCTATCATCTTGGGGCTGCACTAATTAAGAATATATTTTGCTGTCAATTTCTGCAATTATACGTTAGCAGTTTCTCAAGCCAGGGAGGTGGTAGTGGCATTGATCTTACATTCTGAGTTCAGACAGGGTGCAAGTGTTCACCCACATAATTTGTTCAGAAGTGCACTCACTGAAATCCGCTGTGGTTCCCAGCCTGACTGCTCAGGGCATCCTCAGGTTTATTGATGTTCCCAGGCCCCGCTCATCAGCCAGAAACTGGGAGGCACATTGTCCTTGCCTCGGGCCATAGATCTGGGAGATGAGCTAGAGAGCGCTCCTTCTCTGATGGCTGCCAGAAGTGAGGTTCATGGTCTGAGATATGCTTCTACTGCCTCTTTTTGCCTTAAAATTCCAGACAGAGCAGAAATGCATCAAGCAGCTATCAGGGGCTGGGTAACAGCTGCATTTTAGGGAGGATGCTTTCTGACAGATTTCATTCTTAAATTTTAAAAAGTAAGTTGAATTTGGAAACATTCCAAAGAAACAAAAAAGTAATGTTAACTGCAACATTAAGTAACATAAAAGTAATGTCTCTCCCTTTAGGGAAAAGAGTATATGAATAAAAAGTGTCATACACACATTCTTTGCCCCCTCTCCTGTGTATGGTTTTGTATTTACACACTCTGTGTGTGTGTGAACATGTGTGTATGTTAGTCACCATGAAAAATAAATATTATTGTTTTATTGTCCTTCAGATGCAATAAATGATTTCACATTAATAGGTACCTTTTGGAGCTTGTGTGCGTCAATCCATATTATGGTTTTGGATTTCATCCATGTTGATGCATATAGATGTGATTCATGCATATACATATGGATGTGATAGCTGCTACAAAGTATCCAGTTATGGAAATAAATAAATAAAGCACAGTTTATTTTTCCATCCCCTTAAGCACAGCAAGTTTGCTTCCATGGTCTTGTTTCAGGAAGTTGGAATATAACATCTTTGTATAGGTACGGTTGTGATAGCTAGATTTTGAAAGCCTACACAGAATGCACCTGTTTCCCTACATCCTCAGCAAAATTTGGTGTGTTTAGATGTTCATGGGTATAAAATAGGTTCCCATTTTGACTAGTGAGTTTGTGGATCTTTTCTTGGTTTAATTGGCAGTTTAGATTACCTCCAAGTGAATTGCGTGGATGGCTCTTTGCCTATCGATCTCTTGTGGCCTTGCCCTTTCCCTTGCTAATAATTAGGAGTTATTTATGTGTTTGGATGCCAGTCATTTGCCATTTAAACATGCAGCAAAGATTCCGTTTCATTTTATGGTTTATCATTTCATTTAGTTACTGGAGTCTTAACATACAACATTTTTTTCACTATACTCTCAAACCTATCTATTTTTCCTTGATATTTTGTGTTTTGTGTCTTGTTGAAGTAATCCTTTTCTTCCTTGAGATTGTAAAAATGTCCTCATACCTTAAAAAGAAAAGAAAGTTTTATAATTTAACTCTTTTACATTTGGGACTCTTAATCCTGGGATTGCTTTTCTACTTAAATGATATGATTTGAACTTTTTCCATATAGATGACAAATTGTACCAACATTATTTATTAAACAGTGCATTCTTTCCCTTATTGTTTTGCAGTGTTATATCCACAAGCATTTGTACCAATCACTCATTCATAAATAGGTCTGTTTGTATTCGTTTATGAGTCCTTTTATTTAGGGCTTTCACTTCTCATTATTTTTTAGAGTTTTCTGTTTCTTTAATTTCTCAGCATTTGATATTTTCAGTACTATTGTAAATGGGATTTTTTTAAAGACTTAATAGCCTATCAAAGATATAGCAAACTGATTGAATTTTGTATTTAGACTTTAATTAAGCAACTTCAAATAGTTTAAATGTATTTAAGGCTAAAAACTTTCCCCCAAATACTGCTTTAACTATATACTGCACATTTTAATAAGCACTATTTTAGCATAATCACATTCAGACTCCTTTCTAATTGATTTCTTCATCCTATGGGTTATTTAGATACTTATTTCTTAATTTCCAAAAATAGGGAGATTTTCTAGTTAATCTTTTTTATGAAATTATGATAGAGATGATAGTCTGTCTTCAAAGACATATATATCTCAATTAGGTCAAGATTTTTTAATCATGTTATTAAAATTATCTGTGCCCATGTATTTCTTATGTATCCTACTCAGTGGATATTTAATTTGAGGTTCTATATTTTTCATCAAATCTTCAAAATTCTCAGACATCCTCTTTTTATACTTCTCCTTCTCCACTGTCTCTACTCCTGAAATTCTTAGGATTCATCCTGGACTTTCTTGTCTTCTCCTCCAGTACTCCTAACTTCTTATAACAGAGCCTTCATATGCCAGTCGGATCATCTGGGCCCCACCTTGCTTCTGGACTGTGAGCACTGACTTACCCCAGCTGCCAACCTGGCCACAGACTTTGCACATGGAACAGTCTATGGTTCCTCTAGACTCTACTCATGGCTCCCTGTTGTCCTTTAGATGTAGAGTATTAACCCCTGTGGGGCAAATCTTTGACCCATGGGCGATGGGAGCCACTGCATAAATTCTCTTCTCCTCACAGAAGTAGTGTGGTTAGAAGTACAAAGCTTCTCCCAGACTCTCCATGAAACCAATCATCAGCTGGACTTGAGACTAAGGGGTAGCACATCCAACTTCTGTCCCAGGCACTACTTCTCTCATGTCACATCCTGTGAAGCCACCTCATAGCTTTCTTTAGATTTTTAATTCTCTCTTCTGCTGTTTGTAAGTTTCAGTAGCTTTTTCAACCTATTGTAATTTTCAGTAATGAAAAAGAACTCTGGATGGAACCATTCAACATGGTTTATAAGCCCAGGTTTATTCATTACCAGCTTTTACATTTTTGTCTCAATTTCTTTATCTTAAAATGGAAGTAAGAAACTGACCTCAGGTTTGTTTTGTTTTTGTTTTTTTTGACCTCAGGTTCTAATGAGGGCCCAGTGACTTAATACACATAACACATACTTTACCATGCCTGTCACATAGTAATCATTCAATAAATGTTAACTATAATTATTTTTATTCATTAAATTTTAATTTCAGTGACTATTCTAGAAGTCCTTTTTGGAGACTAAGTCTCTGAGTTTTGGTGTTTTGTTTCTTGGTTTTTTTTGTTTTGTTTTGTTTTGTTTTGTAGACTACCCCTTTATCTTATGCCTTTAATCATTTTACACATACTCATTTTATACCCAATCCCTTTCTGATTGTCTTTCTATTATTTCAAGGTCGGGTCCGTCCTGTGTCTTCTATTATCACCCATGGGGAGACCATGTGAATGAGAAGTTTGGGGAAAATAAAAGCCTCCTCTGTCATCACTCAGCCTGCCCCACCCCCTCCATTTCACCTCATTGCTCACAGACTGGAGCTATTCTACCCTGGGAGGAAAAAAAAGAACAAAGTAGTTCTGTGACTCCCAGGAGAATTTTTTCCCATTAGAATAGACTTACATCCTAACGGTTTGGGAGGATGATGGGCACCAAACATGTTCCCTTTTGTCTTCTCAGGGCCACCCTCCTCTGGGCCCTCCCACTGCCCATTTCCTCCAAACGTTCTGACTTCCATTAGATGAGGTGGGGGTCAAGGTCAACAACAGCAAAACCACCAGCTTTCTCTCTCAGCCTCCTCTCCCTCTCTGAGGCGGGCTTTTCTCCTTGAGCATTTCTCTGGGCTTAGAGTAGCTAGTCTGCTTTCAGCCCTGATCCTTGGAAACACTGAATTAAATAAAGTCTATCTTTGCGTTTCCCTTAGAATATTTGCCGTCTTATGGAGAGCACAGCCGCAACCATCTAGTGTTACCTGTGAGTAAGGATAACTCTGGGATTTATTGCAATGGATGGAAACCCTCAAGCCTGTGAGTGCCTGATTCCAACAACAGGGCTGTCTGGTTTGCAAATGCCCTGTGGTCCTTCATCCGTGTGCGCCTGACCATACTCATGCTGTGGCCTTCAGCCAAAAAGCGCCCATCCGCCACGGAGTAAAAGATTTTCCAAGATCAGTGAAAACACGTGGTGCCCAGAGCATTTTTGTTCTACAAAGTTTGTATCTGGCTCCCGCCTAAACTTTTTAATCATAACAGACTTTCACTGTAAGTTATTTATTTCACCTCTATTTTCAGTTTCAGAAAATAAGGAAACAGATCATATCAACTTCTTAACAGAGAGACATTTTCCCTCTCAGCTCTCCCACTGTGCCCTTGACCAGGTACTTAATCCCGCTGAGATGTCTTCATCTCTAAAAATCAGATAAGAAATCCTCTCACTCTGTGTTGCCTGTTTATGTCACAAGGTATCCTCGCTGGCTCTTGTCTTCTGGAAGCACCCATGTCGGTCTTTTCAGCCTTCTTGGGATTCCTTGTGCAACTGCCAGCTTAGGCCTCTGGCTTCAGATACATTTTCTAGCCAAGGCTGAATGGAAGTATATTGACCCTACTATCTTACGCTGTACATGCTTTCATGAGTTCAGGTAAATGAACATCAGTGTCCACATCATGCAATAGAAAATTGTGAGGCATACTAATGAGCCACATATATAACTTTAAGCTTCTCAGTAGCCACATTAAAAAATAAAAAGAAACAGGTAAAGTAACTTGAATATATTTCACTTATCCCAGTGCGTCCATAATTTTATCATGTCAACATGTAATCACTAGTAAAAATGCTAGTAGATGTTTTATAATCTTTTTTCATATTAAGTTTTTAAAATCTGGTATATATTTTGCCTTTCTGGAACATCTTAATTCAAAGTATCTGTATTTCAAGTGTCTATAGCCACCTGTGGCTACCATTTTCGACCAGATATGAGCGGGAGATACAGCCCATAAGGTCATATCTCTGAACAGAACACATTTTGTTTGCTGATTTGCCATAGGAAATAAATACATTGTCAAAATAAGAAGCATCAATTAAAGACAGTAAGTCAGCATGGATTGTGCCTAAGTGTTTTCTCCAGAAAGTCTAGATAGTTGACCTTGGCTACAATGCTTAAAGCTGCACAAATTACTTTGTACACTTTTATTACTTTGTACACCTTTGCCAAAAGTGTACAAAGCCCCCCATTATCAAAATATGGGTAAGTTGTATACCTGAAGAGTCAAAAGAAAATCACAAATCAGTAAACATTTGCAAAAGGAAAAGAGAAAAAGAAATATATTGGAAACCAACTTGCCTTTCATCTTAAACTATAAACTAAGTTATCACTACAATTTAGCCAGGCAAGAAGTTTAGTGTTCCTTTAAACAAGTTATTTCCAAAAGAATTTCTGCTTTTCTTATCTATAAATGATGGTACCATATCTATTGCAGAAAAAGTACTTACCAGGAACCACAGCTCTTATTGTCTAGCTACAATTATTTTGTTATTTAAAATCAGGAAGGAGATAATAGGACAGAGATATAGGCATGTGGACTACTGGAGATTCACTGATAAGCAGTCTGCATCCCTGGCCATGAGGAGTTGGGGGTCCAGGGGAATATGGGAGAGAGAGAGAGAGCAGCTCAGTAAACACACATAACCATAGATTGGAGTACCTGCTGGGAGAGGGTAATGTGGTAAAGAAGAAGGAGAGCATTTACCCTGGCTAGAGGTCGCTGGGGAAAACCTTTCTGAGGAACTGGCTCACAGCCTTACATGGAGGCTGAGGAATGTGATTCAGGCCAAGGCCTCTCAAGAAGGGAGACAGGTGGGGCACCTGGGTGGCTTAGTGGGTTAAAGCCTCTGCCTTCAGCTCAGGTCATGATCTCAGGGTCCTGGGATCGAGCCCCACATCAGGCTCTCTGCTCAGCGGGGAGCCTGCTTCCCCCTCTCTCTCTGCCTGCCTCTCTTCCTACTTGTGATCTCTCTGTCTCTGTCAAATAAATAAATAAAATCTTAAAAAAAAAAAAAAAGAAGGGAGACAGGTGAGATGCTCCTGATGTCAGCGGGGACATCCGACCAGACATCAAACCCAACTCCTGGGTCGTCAAAGAATAAAACCAAGACAAACAGAAGTTTCAGAAAAAGAAAAAGAAAATGCTGCGTTTATTTACTCACTGTGAGGGTATACATATGCTGGGTATTTTGCTAAAGGTGGGTTAGGGGATGGGAAGCCCCAGAGGGAGACAGGCTCATGGTGGTTGCATGAATTGAGGAGGGGAAATTGCTCCCTGAGTAAGCTGAAATAAGTCCACAGGATCGTATGTGGACGACCATCCTATAATTTTAATGTTTGCACTTAACAGATTAATATTTTAAAAAAAGAGACAATGTAGTATATTTATGCTATTCACAAGACAGTTGTTGCCTTAGTAATGGATGAGTAATGAATTCACACTGTAACTTGGTAACGGGCCCACGTGTAAAGTGATGTGATGAAAATGTTCTTCTTTCATTCTTGTGGACGTATCTCTGTCATCCTCTCCTCCACCTCACTGGGACAGGTTTGAATTTGTCAGATGTGGCTGGGAGGCCCAGGGCCAGAAGGTAAAGCTGGGCCAAAGAGCCCTTGTCCCAGCTGACATAGGTCCTGGGCCAGAGAGGGCTCCCCGCTAGGGAAGAATGAAACCCAGCTAAGACCATGCCAGAAGGAGGTAAAGAGCTCCTCACTCAGAGGACCTACAGCACCAGCTTCCCCTCCTGATGGGTGCTGGTTAGGAAGGCAGAATGTCTTGTTGAGCCCTTCTCCAAACCCTCTCCAACTGAAATCTGCATACTGACCAGGTCCCCAGGGAATTCCATTCCTGGGTATATCACTGTCTGAGAAGGGTCCCCCCAGGCGCAGGGGGATGGCACTTGAGCTTTTCAAAAGAATGGTAACGTGATCTCTACTTTAAAGACTTGTATGACTGACCCACAGAGAAGGTTGACTGTTCTCCTTGGGAACTCAGCCTCGGTAAAGAGAGGTTACAGAGCAGGAAGCAAGCCTTGGCGATGCTTTCTTTTTTTTTTGGATTTTGTTGGCGTGGCAGTCAGAAAGAATGGAGGAGAACCCGTCTAAATCAACATAGAAGTTGCTCCATCTGTCCCTGTTAATTGATTCAGTGCAATTAACTTGATAATGATTAATGCAATGAGAGGAGGGTTAAAAATCCAGTCTGATGCCCTGTACACACAATATCATGCTGTTAAAAAATATTTCCACACATCATTGTACGTAGTATATATGTGCATTGTGTATGCACATATAAATACACGCTTAAGGAGTATTTGATAGTCTCATATTTTGGTATTATTGCAATGAGATAATTGGTTTTTTTTTAAATGTAATCCTTGGAGCTGTTTAAAATGTAACTGTTTAGTAACATAACTTTTATTTTTCTGACAGTTTTAGGGTAAGTTAGGCATTTCCCATTTTTAATCTTTAAGATTGATGTTTGTTAATTAGATCATATCTCCTACTTCGTTTTTTAGAGAAATGATCCCAATGTTTAAAAAGGAGTTCAAGTGTATTTAGAAACCTTGGGAGATTTGTCATTATGTAGACACAACAGTCAGGTCCCTGAATTTTTTTCCCACCAGGATATTTTGTTGATACATGAACTTCTCAAGGAAAAAGTTCTACAAGGGGAACGTTGAGACATCTGCAATATTTTCCCTTGAATCAAATGTCAAATTATGTCTGGAGAGACCCATAACAACAAGGTTAAAATTCATTTTCCTTGTTTAACTAGATGATAGGATAATTTTATTCTGTTTATTTTTGTATGATATCGGGAATGCTGAAGTGTTCATTCACATGCTAGCTTTAAAAAAAGTTTCCTGTGTTGTGCAAAATCTGGAAAATGTTTAAAAGTACCAAAAGAAATTTAAAAATAGAAATGATCCATAATCATATTACCCATAGATGATCACTGTTCTCTATTTTTTATGGGATTATTTTTTTATTCTACTCTTTTCACCTAGCAACAGACTGGTGAAAATTTTCTGAGTTATTAATTATTACAAGTATCATCTCTAAATGTCTACAGAGCACTTCGTTGTAGGTCGGTACTATGACTTATTTAGGTAATACCCTTCTGTTGAATTTTGGGGGTATTTCCCATTGTTTAGAAATAAAACTACAATGGAATTCCTTAAAGACTACCACTTAGTAAAATCATATTTTAAATAATTGTGTATGTAGACGCTCTCTTATCAAATGTCTGGTTTTGTGCACTTCTGAATAAGATGGCAAAGTAGTATCATTCCTGATTAACAGGTAAGAATCTGACCCAAGAGAACTCATCAAATTTGTGGTGAAAGTAGGTTTAGAATTGGGAGTTCTGGTTATTTGGGCTTTTAGTAGGACTCTTTCTTACCAAAACTTCCCAGATGATCGAAAAGGAGTATCAGATACCACTTTATTCATTATCTAAATAATTAGGCACTACTTGAAATAAGATTGGTTGGATTTTTTTTTTATTTTTTCAGCGTTCCAAGATTCATTGTTTATACACCACACCCAGATTGGTTTTTAAAACATTTTGGTTATTCAGAAAGAATGATTTCTGAAACTCTTATCCCATTACAATCAACACATCAATGCAATACTTTTATTTACTGAGGTATTATCTCTCTCTGCAATCTAGAAAAGGTTTAGCCCAGTTCCATGTTGCTTCCCCTACTGATCCCCTGGAAGATAGGTGTTCTATCTTGTGCCTCTTTTTGATTTCAGCTGTTGGCATGGCAGCTCTTGGCATGAATACCAGTGGTCCTCAATGAAGGTTTATGGAATTGGACCAACATTTTATTTTAAAGACTAAATCTAAAAAGTCAATAAAGAATTAGTAGATTCTCAAATCCTTTGGCACAAGAATAAAAACAAAACGTTATTCCTCAGGTGAAATGTTGAATGCTTCACCCATTAATTCAGCTAGATGCTGGGAACAAGGATGAATAGAACCAACATGGTCCCTCCCGTGCTCACAGAGAATGCCCCCAAATGAGGGCTTTAGATAAGTATGCAGACAATAACAATAAAATCAGATATGCTATAACAGGCCAAATATAGAAAAGCAAAATTCGGATGGAATTGAGAAGGGAGAATAAAGATCGGTTAAATGTCCAGAACAGTGAATATGTGGGCTTTATTGTGTAATGACAATAAATTGTGTAATGACAATAAATTGTGTAACGGCAATAGAGCCAGAAATAGTAAGATTTCAGTGGCTTGAAAACGCAGCTTATCTTCAAAGTAAAGCACTTAAAAATGTTGGAATGAGTGCAGAAAGCAGCGTGTAGCGTTACTGGCGGTCGGTCCTTCTACCTGCCACCAGCCTCCACCCCAACCAGAGCCCTCATCAGCATTCAGTTAGTAGAGCCCGAGTTTACACACATGGGCAGGATTCTCCTTATCTTGCCATGTTAGGCAAAAGCTATCTGGCAATTCCTTCCAAAAAGTGAAAACAAAAAAACAAAACAAAACAAAACAAAAAAACAAGAGCAGTACTTTATCTGAAATCCCATGAGATAAAGATCCTATGGATTGGAAGCCAGACTGCATGCCATGCCCCAGCAAGGCCCAACACTCTTTAATGCCCACATCCTCTGGAGAGAACTACCAAGAGGCGGATCAATTAAGCACTGCATGAGCCTGTCGCTATGCCCATGGAACATTCTTAGCTTCTATGCACTGTGAGCTGCTCGGGCCTTTCAGAGATAGAACATTCAGAGCCCACGTGACCTGAACGAGCTGTATCCCCAGACCCCAAGAGAGCAGTCATGGAGACAAAGACATCTGAGACACCTCACCATCTGAGACTCATTGTTGGGACAGTTGGGGCAAGTCTCTTGAATTCTAAGGCTCTCCATTCACTCAATCATAAAATGTGGCAGGTAAAACCTGTCCCTCCTATCTCCATAAATCATTTAACCAAACACATTTGGCATTCTACAAATGCCAAGTAGTATTGAGACAGGAATGAGTTTCAATATCAGAAAAGCAATAGTCCAAATGTTTCTTATACTCATTTAATTCTCCTGTTATTTTGTGACTCAGTATCAACTTCCTGGAATGTATTAAGGAGTTTCTTATTTTCAAAAATATTATTCAGTGCATTCTTTGCTGCTGGTATTTTCTAATAACATTATTTGGAAACATCAGCAGAAATGGCATCCTCCCTGAGCACTGTCCCCATTAAAAAATGAACAGTGTGTTTACCTTACACCACCCTGTGTAAATACTGATGCTAAAACTCATCCAGTGATTTCATCACTTTCATGGTGACTTTCCAAACACCTCGCCTAAAATACCTGTTAATTACAGAGATAATGCTGGGGAACATTTAATAGTCATAATTTGGTCCTTTCTTGTCTTTCTTTTTTTTTTTTTTTAAAGATTTTATTTATTTTGACAGAGGGAAACACAGCAAGAGAGGGAACACAAGCAGAGGGAATGGTAGCAGGAGAAGCAGGCTTCTTGCTGAGCAGGGAGCCCGATGCGGGGCCCGATCTCAGGCCCCTGAGATCATGACCTGAGCCCAAGGCAGACGCTTAATGACTGAGCCACCCAGGCGCCCCCTTTCTTGTCTTTCAAATATAGACTTTTTGGCATGAATTTAGAAGAGATGCAAACAGCTGGGGCACACAGCGTCCCTCAGATCCCATTAATGTGTCATGGGCAGCCACGGGGTTAAAAGTGTAAATTCACTAGCTGCACGTTCACTGAACACCTTAAGTACAGTGCACTATGCTAAGGAAACTCTCGGAATATCCTCTAAACATCATGGCTCCTTGGGAAGTTTGATAATGAAGCCACTGGAACTAATTATCAGACTGAGCAAAAATATTTTTTTATATGTTGGTCTTTTTTATCCCTAACAATAAAAGTAATCGATGCCTATTTGTGAACATTCAAAATATATAGATAAGTACATTTTTTTAAAAAAAGGGCTCCTAGTCAAAGAACCCGGGGTTAGCCAGTGTTAATCTTTTGTTATATTTGTAATAAAAATGAGATCATATAGTATGAAGTATTTTGTATCCTGCTTTTTGGCATTATATTATTTTTTATATCATTAAACATCTTCTACAAATGATTCCATACTGTTCCCTCATGCTTATATACCATGATTAGGTTTAGTTAACTTAAATTTTGGATATGATAAACAAAGCTATGATGAATTCTTGCCCATGTACCTTTTTGTAGTAGACTTTTATGGTAAAATTATTAATTAGATCAACTGGTATAATTTTTTTCCTTTTTTTATACCACAAATTATACTTGCCAAATGAAAGACATGGTTTTAATACTGGTAAGTAGAAAAAAAACAAAATCAGGCCAAATCCTATCATGTAAATATAACTAGAGATAGTATTTTGATATATACTCTATTGTCTTTTTTTAACTTAATTTAAAATATGATTTGGTATATGAGCTGAGCCAAGGATCTAAATTTTTTTAATTTCCCAAACTAGTTAATTTTCTCAACATTAGTTTTATAATAATTTATCTGTTCCCCCATTGACTTCTAGTGGTCTCAGCTCTGCTTGAAAATGAACCAAAAGAACATCTTGAATAGAGCCACTTTTTTTTTCCTTTGGAACACAGAGCTGATGGTGAGATGCACAGCTAATGGCCATAAATAAAATACGGGGTTTACCAGTTATTTTCTTTGTTATAGACCTAGAGTCAGCATAGCATTAGATAGATTTAAAGACTCCTGCCTCAATGAGTTTACCGTTTCTCAGTGCTCCTTCATCCTTTACTCTTAGCTCTACATCTGGAAGGGGATAGGCTCAACGACCCCCACTAGTCATCACTATAGAACATCCCATTGGTTTTAGATCATTCAGTCATTTGGCAAAAATGGGCCATTTCCGATCAATATGCCTAAAAGCAATTTTTTTTTCCCTCTCCCAACACCATTCCATCTACCCCATCTCCTCTTGCTTCTCTCGCCCATTTTTATGACTTACCAGCAGGTGACAATTGGGCCTAGAATCTCTTATGCTTTTTCTAGGTTTTTGAAGGCCAATTTGGCTTAAACCAGGCATCAAAATCAAATTGATTACCTATGTCAAATTGAGCAGTAACTTAATAAGCATTATCGTACCATCTCAGTAGATTGTATAATGGCTGCATTATAATCTCAGGAGCAGATTTGGTTACAGAAAAAAAAAATTGAAATGAAGAAAAGACCTTAAGACACATAAAGAGGGTAAAGGAGGAAAATGTTGGAAATTTTGACCTGTACCTATTGCAAAAAAAAATGCCACCTGGATCCCTCTTGAACCTCATCACACATACTACTCCTGAGCCCTTTATTTGATCAGGTTAGCATGAATGCAATGCATTTAACATTCTCTGATGTAAAAACAGAAGACTAATACCAAGTACTCTTAACATTCACCCACTAGCACACTGTAAATGATTTACTTGGGAATCTATTTCCATATAGTCCACCTTCAGAATGTAGCCGTCAGAAAAGCTTCACAAGAGCCAGACTTGTTTTCACAAACGAAAGTGCTGTGCTTTTTCATTTGGATAAATCACTGACTTGGGCTAAATAGAGTGGGCTCTTTGTTGTTGTTGTTGTTGTTATAAGCTTTTCTTGGCCTAGAATTTTCCCGTTTATTCACTATGAAGAAGAGCAGTGCTTTGTGTTTCTGGCATTAGAGTGGTAGTTCCTAATTCTGCAGGCAGGTTGAAGGTGAGGGTGTTCATCAGAACGAGCACAGTGGGCCACAGACAAGAGGTGATCTCTGGTGGTCTGTATCTGGGGCCTTCTGGGACACACAACTGAACAAAGTTACACATTAAACAAAATCAAGGAACTCTTAATTCCAATTATACTTTCTCCCTGAACTCTCAAACCCATCATTTTCCCCATTTTTACTAGGAGGACTCTTTTCCCTGTGCAGAACTTTTTCACAAACTTATTTAAGAAGATAGTTAGAAAGTCAGTCCTTATATAACTGACTCCACCAAGAACGAGCTGCATGTCCCTGTCTGACTTTGTTTTCCTTGCTGGTAAAAAGAGGATAATATATGAGCCTATAGGCTCATAGGCTGTTATAGGCTCATAGGCTCATAGTGATGACTTGTGGGGGTCGTTGAGCCTATAGGCTCATATATGTGATAACGACTAGATATGATAATGTCTATAAAGGCTTAGCACCATGCCTGGCACGTTAGGAGCTCAGTTAAGCATTGCTGGTGGTGAGAGGTGATATTTGGCAATATTCGACCAAACCATCATCTGGGTTTTTACCCAGATTTTACTAGAACCCAGCAGCCAAAAGTTTTTCAGTTTCCAGTCTTTTATGGCACACCTAAGAGATCAGTTAGGCTATTTGTTTTTAAAAACAGGATTCTGATGGTATCACAAAGTGTGTGTCTCATTTTTTTTTATCTCAGCTTGCCAACAGGAATAAACATAAATTAGAATTGATCCTCATGGCATTGTACTCACTGACATTGGATTCTTGAAAGATCTCACTTTAGAGCATACGTGAAGTCACTTCTTTGTAAATAGATTCTCAAGGGTTCTTCATCTCCAAAGGAAGTAGAGTGGTTCTATTTGTTTGCTTGCTTGCTTTGCCATTTTTGAAAGATTTGGAAGCACATATATAAACAGCTTGAATTGTTCTGCTTAAAATAAGCATTTGGGGCCAGAGAGCCCGGGATAACAGTGACCAGCATAAGAACAGGGTGAATCTGGGGAATTTCTGAGAAACCGATGACCAGGAATATCTGAATGCTCCAAGCAGAGACCAGAGCAAAGGACTGTGTGGGAATAAGGGAAACGCAACTCGGAAGGCTGATTGGAATTCATTTAACTTCAGACTCTAGGTCAGGCCAGGTAGAAGGTTGATTGAAACTTGCAGGTTATCAGACTTGGCTAGAAGGACCTAAACAGAGAGGAGACAGTGTGTCCAAGGTCAATAGACAGGCAGATGCAAACCAGGTGACCCCCAAAAACAGAATGCAGTGGGCATCGCTCTTTTCTCCTGACCTCTCCCCTGTCCCTCTCTGATGGTAGCATGTTGATTTTACTTTAGGGAACTATCATCCCTTCATTGCCAAGGGCGTGGGCACATGACCTAAGCTGAGCCAGTAAGTGCCCTCCCCCAGGAATTTGGATCCTCAACTGAAAATGCAAGGAGCTTATTTATCCTGACAGCAGTGCCCTGAAAAACTTTCCGTTAGTTTTTGTACCTTGATCCTCATAACAGCCCTGAGGCTGGTCTTTTCTGATGCCTGTTTATTTAACTTTTCTTCAACTTCTGTGTGCTGCCCCATGTCATTCCAACAAATTCCTCTTTTATCATTGAGTTAGCCTAAATAATTTCTGTTGCTTGCCACCAAAGAACCCTGGCAAGGATTCAGGAATCCAGACACCGGTCTGGCCAGCAGAACTGGTGGGTCAGCAACCTTCTCCCCTAGCCAAGAAGCCTCTTATATTAACATGTGAGGGGAGAGTTTCCCTCAGGAGCAACAAATCCAGGCCAGCAAGTGCACATGGGTGAACTCTTGCTAGGAAACTGGTCTGGCAGTTACCCAACATGGACTAGGGGAATGTGAGAACTGAGTTACTGGTTAATCATTGCTTATCACCAAATTATGAGGCACTTTCTGTTTTAGAATGCCTCTAGTCTGAGTGCCAGACCAGGCAAAAATCAAGATTGACTCAATCAATGTATAGAAGAAATGGTAACTATTGAACTATTACGTCTTCCCAGAAGATGTAACTTGGAATTACTATTTGACTTAGACTTTCATCAAGGTAACCTCACTCACCAGCTTGGGTTCAGCCTTCTCTCTGCCTTGCTCATCCAGGCCCCTTAAGAAGTTATGATCCTTGCCTTTTCTACCAAGAAGGATCCAGTCAAAATTTCTGCTACATTCTACCTTTAGGTATTCATTTCTAAGTCAACTCTCATGAAATATGGCTTTTCACTTTGTGAGTCCTGCCTTTTCTTCACCAACAATATTTGTGGGGTTTTTTAGCTGCTTTAAATAATTCAACTTGAACATGTTTCAAGTTCATACACAGAAACATACAAACCAGATAAAGCATTTTAAGTATGTAAAAAAGTCTAATCCTGTTCTTTTCATTATGCACATTTTGGAAAAATTCTCTGTGAACTGGTGTACACATTCTTGACCCTTACTCTGCATAACTGCCTCACTGAACTTTTGACAGTAGGTTGAATTTGTTTTTTAGAAATGGATTTGGTCAATCAAATTATAAAAAAATCAAGAGCTTCTGGCCAAGTGCAAGGTTTGGTTGATTATTGATTAAATGAAGAATGGGTAGCTTGAAGTGATTTGCCACAGGGCTCTCACGGATCACACTAGGTAGTTAGTACATGGTACTGTTAGTCAGTCTACAAAGATCACTTAAAATCTCATAAGGACAGGTTGACATCTAGCTGTCTGAGGGAAGGCCAGTCCTACAAGTCATCTTTGCTCTTATATATATGGCAAATCATTCATTACTACTGGAGGAGCAATATAAGTTTAAGATTCTGCGTTCATCTTCAAATGTAGAAGGAATGGATTTCATTTCATGTGTCATACAGTACACCAGTTTCCCTCTTTTATACATAAATGGCCCTTCTGAGACCAGAGGGTGAGGCCCTACTCCATGGATCATTATGGTCCCCACAGAAAAGTGTGGATAGTCCATCAGCTGATGGAAAGAAGTAAAAAGAGAAGTTAAATTCAAAAGGAAAGCCTCAGACCAGTTCTTAAACTTTAGTCTATGTAATAGTCCTTTGTGGGGCTTATCTTAGAATGCAGATTTCCTGACAAAATCCTTGTGATGTGGCCTGGGAATCTTCACTCATCACATCTCAGGTGATTCTGGTACAAGAGGTCCTTCAGGCTCTCTTGTAGAAACACTGCCTCAGACTGATGGATGAGAGGGAATGCCTGCCTCTCTCTGGGACTCATTCTCTGGAGCCTGGAATCCCAGACCAGTCACTGAAAGAGTTCCCACAGTTGAATAAGTCAGCCTCTCCTACAGATGGTCTGCTCTGCATTGGGCAGGGAGGAATCTAGCAAAATAGGAGAGTGGTCCATATGTGGTAAATCATTGTGACTGGTTTTGTGTTAGTTACTCTTTTGGTAAAGATTTTTGGAGGAGGGAGAAGGGAATATTTGATATGACTTCTGCTATATGTTCAGGCCTCTATTATTATTATCTCCATCATTCTGTTATTGTTAGAACTGACCGAGATCAGGCATATTACATAGAAGTAAGTCAAACAATGTTGGCTGTTTTGATGGTGAGGTTGGTTGACAATGATTGTCCATCAGTGATGACTATGATGACAACCATGGTCTCTCCTGCCCAACTAGGAATTAAGGGGAGGATGTGGTATCAACCCTTCTCCCCTAAGCTAGTTTTTTATGTTGGTATCAGTGTTTCTAGTCTCACAGTGAGAGACCTTTCAAGAATTTGACTTTGATTGACCCCAAAACAAAGCTACAAAGTCAAGCCACTTCTTGCAAGGAGGTTCTTCCTCTCTACCAATGTAGGATGATCTTGAGTTGGGTTTTATTAAGGGAGCAAGCAGGCTCCCCTAGTTGTAGATTTTCATATGATTGGTATGCCATGGGAGGAGGGTAGACCACCATTTTTGAGAGGTATTCTATAAGATGAAATGTCCTTATTTCAGGACACAATTGAGAACATGAGAGGTTCTCTTCCTAATTCTTTTTCATAAGTCAGCTTTGAGAATCTTATTAATATTTATCTTACAGATTCACTTTGTCATATATTTGTTAATTGTTTGGTTGTGTTTTGGACAATGTGAAATATATATTCATCTATGTAACACATTGTGTAACAACTATACTTGTGAAGGTTGAAAAAAAATGCAATTAATTTAGTTGGAAGCAAAAACTAGTGTTTGGTCATCAATGTAATTCACTATAAAAAACAGATGCATTTTAGAAAAGGCTCCAGGCAAACATACATTCCAAAATCCAACTGTATTATTAAATTAATTTATATTTCCAAAGAAGTTTTGAACAATCAAGAAATAAGTATTTAAGGATCAGCCCCATATTTAACATTTACTGTATCTTTAACATACTTGGCAGGAAAATTAAATAATACATCAATGCTAGCAATGCAGAACTAAAATATAGAGAAAATGAAAATTTAGTTCCTGACGATATCATATTTAGGTGCTTGTCATTAGGATAGAAAATCCCACCTGAAACAACTAGTTAGAACAACTAGTTAGACTAGTCAGGAACTACTTGGAACAACTCTTCTCATCGAAGGTCTTCTCACCTATTTGACATTCTCAGTACACATTTTCAATACACGTAGCCAAACTGCAGGTAACTGGCAATGCATTTCTTCTATCCTGTAATCCAGAACCTTAAAAGTTCAGAAGGCCTTACTCAGGATAACAGAGTAATTCTCCATCTTCTTCATGAATCAGGGATCCCAGCAACCATTCAGATACCGAGTTACCAAGATGACAAATGGGTTCTGCCAACTGAGAGAATTGGAGGAAGGATGGGAGTGAGGATGAGGGGATGCTGGTGGTCATGCCACTCGAACTGGGATGAGATTGGTGAATCTGGGCTTTTGCACAAATGGGCTTTGAATGGTGGGGCCACGCCCAGGAGGAAGTATGGCAGTGAGGAATTGTGTAGAAAGCACTTGAGTCTGCATGCTGTTTTGGATATCTCTATCTGGAGGAGGCTCTTTTGATGGGGAACAGAGATTCTTCTGATAGCTCCAGAAACAAGTTCTTTGTAGGCATACACACCTACCAATAAGAGAAATAGGAATCTAAATCTTGAGGCAGGTCTCCTGGGTAATGGAAGTTACTCTAGGAATATGCAGGTTTACTGACCAGGTTATCTCATTGTTCCTTCAGCAGCAGGGATTGTAGCAACTCAGTAGAAGTTTCTGTTTCTGTCCTTCCTGCCCCAGCTAACCAGGCAGCTCATCCCCTACCTCATGAGTGTGTCCTAGCTCCTGGTTTCTGCTCATTCAAATCTTCTGCCAGAGTGGCTCCCTTCTGCCTTCTCTCTTTTGGTCTGGGCATCCACTCCCACTACCAAGCACCTAATACCCCACTCCAGAGAGGATCTTATTGGTCCAGCTAATCATACCATCTTTGCCGAGAGATAGCTTTTGGGTGAGGACATGACAGCAGACTCATCTACTTAGGTCCACTCAGCTGTGCCCAAGGCTTCGGTCCATGATAAACGCTCAAACAACAATCCTTATCATTTTGCTTCTATGTGGTCTTCATGAGAACAGTGTCCCCAAATTACTTCTTTTTAAAAACTAAAGTAAATATTTAATAAAGCCAGATACTATCTGATTGTTCTGCTCTAATAGAAAAGTATTTTAAGGCCAAATCTAACAACTTTTCTTTATAGGAATCCTGGCTTCTTTCTCACTGAGTTGCTAAGGGACTTTATTTTTTTTAAATCACTTTCAGTATTAACATGGGAATTTTTTTCTTTTTTTAGTACCTGGAATTAAAAAGTGATAACTCTTTGGTCATTGTACCCTTTCTCTAGGAGATTTTCAGTCCGATTCCGTTCATAAGCAGATATTTAACACTGAAAAAGGGATCCCAAATAGCCTTTTCAAAGCTCAGTGATCCATTGTGAGACATTGGCTTAACACAAAATACTTTTACATAACCCAAGCCACCAAGAGGGATATCCGGTCGGCTATTTTTAAAGCCCTCTCCCCCACACCATCTCACGTAACAGAGTTACAGCAGTTTGCTTAGAAAATTGGCACAGGTTCTGCAATTCATGAAATGAAAACCCAAATGAAATGTTTTTAACTTCTTTAGAACTGGAACCACTTTCACTTAGTGTGCTACAACGCCAAAAAAATAACTTTCAGGATTAGACACACATATATGTATGTACAATATAGTGCTTTGTGTTGCCATATTATGTATTATGTACATATTATGTACTGGGTTTACCATATGAATAATCTTCTAATTAATTCATTCAACAAGTATTTACAGAAGAACTCTTATTGGGTGCCAGGCATTGTGTTATAGCTGGGGGCCTGAGAGTGAGGACGGTGAGCCTGACCTCACAGAGCTTCCAGACTAGTAAGAGCTGGGCAATAGGCCTGTAGGGTGATGGTCGAGAATGCTTGCCAAAGAGGCACATAGAGAAGCACCAAGAAAGTTTCTCCAAGAAAGTGATATCCATGCTGAGACCTGAAAGAGGAGGAAAAGCCAGCCAGGAAGGATGGGAGAGAAGAATCTTCCAGTAGAGAGAACAGTCCCTGCTAGACTGGGGCTTCCTATCTGAGGGCCAGACAGAGGGCCAACATGCCTGGATGTGTAGAGACAGGGGAGGAAGGACAAAGGAGGTTGCAGAGGTGGGTAGGACTCCATCATAGTGGATGATGGTTAAGGAGTTTGAACTTGATCCTGAGAGTAATGGGAAGCACAGGAAGTTCTTGGATAGGACAGGGATACGATCAGATTTATACTTTGGAAACAGCACCCTGGCTATGGTAGGGGAATGGACTGGAGGCAAGGAGAAACTGAGGCATGGTAGTGATTCAGGTGCAAGATGGAGGTGGTCTGAAAGAGGATAAGAGTCAAGAGGGTGGAAAGAAGCAAGCAGATCCGTGAGATTGTTTAGGTCTAATTGATATGATGGTAGATGGATGGCTCTCCATCTACCCAAAGTCAGCATCAAAGCCTTGGCCTCAGCTGAGGACTTGTGCTACATCCATATTATAAATTAGTGTCTGCAAAGAGCTTGTCTGCTTTACTATATTAGTACGCATTCCTTTTATTGAGTAAGAATGAAATAACCCAGATTTTCAATTAGCAGCCCTGTAGTTGTAAGCAACCTAAAACCCTATACAAAATGACATAAACAGGCTGGCTCAGTCAATGGACCATGTGACCCTTGATTTCAGGGTCATGAGTTTGAGCCCGAAACCGGATGTAGAGATTACTAAAATTAAAACAGCACACACAAAGAAGAACAGTCTATGTTTCTTTAAAAATGGCATACTGTACCCCTGAAGCAAATAATACATTATATGTTTAAAAAAAGCAGAACAATAGAAAAATGGCATAAACAATAAAAAGTATATTTTTTGTTCCCCTGCCTTAAAAATCCAGTGTCCAGGAGGGTTTTAGGTGAGGCTGGATCCACTGGTTCAATGATATCATCAAAGACCTGGTTTCTTTTGCTCCTGCTCATTATATGATGTCTGGCTCATCCTAAGGTTGCCTTCCATCATGACCTCCACAATATAGTTCCATGTTTGTGTCATGACTACCATGAAGGGAAACAATCTCCATCAGTCATTCCCTCCCCAAACATCAAGTTTCATTTTTCAGAAATAGGGAACTTCTTTGGAGTCCCGTGTTCTAGAGCCTTCACAGTGGCCGGAGAGAAAGAGGTGCTCCAACCGAGAGGAAGAAGAAGAATGTCAAGAAGAGGGGGAAAGAAACCAAGCACCAGTTACACTCAGTAAATTTCTTTTTGCGTCTTAACTGACGTTCTCTGTTGTAGATGAGTTGAGATAGTCACCAAAAGAGGATATTTTGAAATAAATTTTCATCTTTTAGGGCCAGGTGCATGGAGGTCCCTGTAAAGCTGGGGGCTTGCTCAAGAGAGGGGTGCTTCTCTCTCCCTGGTGCCCTGGTTCAACTGCACTGTGACCGTTTACTTTCTCTGCTGGTTCTGCAGACACACCCTGAGTCTCATCTTTTCCAGATCCTGATACTCTTAAAACTTGGACATAAAGTGATGCTCCTCGCAGCAGTCTGTATCCATTCTTGAATAACTAAAATTGAAAGACTGTGGAAGTCTAAAGCAAGCACATAAATCGATACATGTATTTTATGTATTATCTAGGAACATACATAATTTTATTATTTCAGAACTAAATATGTAACAGATGAGAGACTTCCTATATTCTCTGTATAAGGCTAAGATATATAATGATTAATTAAGGATAAAATGTGTGATGATCTTCGATGATAAAAGTAATGTGTGCTTAAGAAAGAAAATGTGCAAAATGCCAAAAATTTGAAAGGAAAAATTCAATCATATTTTCATTACTTAAGGACAATATCATTAATATTTTAGTAGTATTTTCCACTAGCATTTTTATTACATGTAGGATATATTTTTTTAAGATTTTATTTATTCAACAGAGAGAGGTCACAAGTAGACAGAGAGGCAGGCAGAGAGAGACGGGGAAGCAGGCTCACTGTTGAGCAGAGAGCCCGATGTGGGGCTCGATCCCAGGATCCTGAGATCATGACCGGAGCCAAAGGCAGAGCCTTAACCCACTGAGCGCCCCACGTGTAGGATATTTAAAAATATAGATGTAAAGACATTGTGCACACAAATTTTTTCTTATGAAAATAGACTCTGTAAATAATATTTATGTGATCTTGTAAACATTTTTTCACATTCAGTCATTCTCAGTTGTTTCTCTCTTAGTGGATACTCGGGACATTCAAATTTTTATTACTATTAATAATGCTGCTATAATCATATTTGTATATGACACTCTGCTTCCTATTTAGGATTCTGCCTTCTGTATAAATTCCCAGAAATGGAATTGCTAGGTCAAAAGATGTGAATGTTTAAGATTCTCCATACACACAAAAGACCTATTTATTAAGTTCGAATATTATGGGGAAAAAAAAAGTGAGAAGGCAGGAGATGCAATCCGCTTTGTGAAAGTGTTTTGAAAAACAGTGCACAAAATCACTCTGCATCAGCAATAAAATCTTGATCGGCTCCATCCGAGAAGCATTAATGGAGCACCCCTGGTGGCCAGGTCCATATCAAGGATTCAGAGCAAAACGTGCCAAAGGGCCTCAATAGATTACAGTGACTCAGCAAAACAGAGTTATCAGATTTCAAAGTCAGCCTAATAACTCATCTTGGAGACAGATGTGGCTAAAATTTTACACTCTTGGCTTCAACTTCAAGAAATTTCCGTGTAATTATAATAGAAATCGACTGTGAAATCTCACATAACTTTTAATAGAAACCACTTTCTTATTTTGGTAATTTAAAGGCTAAAGATTTCTTTTTTTTTTTTTTTTAAAGATTTTATTTATTTATTTGACACAGAGAAAGAGAGAGAGAGATCACGAGTAGGCAGAGAGGCAGGCAGAGAGAGAGGGGGAAAGCAGGCTCCCTCCTGAGCAGAGAGCCTGATGTGGGGCTCGATCCCAGGACGCTGGGATCATGACCTGAGCTGAAGGCAGAGGCTTAACCCTCTGAGCCACTCAGGTGCCCCAAGGCTAAAGATTTCTTCATAATTCATTTCTGAAACACTTAGAATAGTGAGAATCTAGAGTGATGCTAATGCTCTTTCAAAGCACAAAGACATGGGCATGAGTTCGACCATTTCTTCACGGGCAGTATCCTTATCAAAAACAGGGCAATGAGAGTCATGGAGAGTTTAAAAAAAAAATCATTGAAAGAAAGAAATTTTTATTTGCTGAAGTTTCTCTGAGTGTATCATTTCTTCATTCACTGAAGCACACCATTTAGAAGAAAGAATTAGTTTGCCCTAAATTCAAGTACTCATTTTAATTTCTCTGCTTATAGGATGAAAAGCCAGACACAGAGTATAAATACTAAGTTGCATTATACCATTTGGACGCAAAATGTATTTGAAAGACAGATGGTTAATCAGTCCCGTTATTCCAGGTGCTGACAACCTGTGTCATCTATGTCTCAATTTCCTCTTGCTACATACATCTCAGCTTATTGTGGGGATGAAATGATGTAGCAGATATGAATGTGTCCCTCTTATTTTGAAGTTGATGATAGAACTGTGAAAAGACTTCAAAAGTAGCAGGACCTATCACTGGAAAGAAACTACATGGTAGTCCTCTTCTGTGACCCTCTTCTGTGACCCAAATCCTCAATCTCCGAAAGTGTCCTTTTTCCTGGGACTGGGACTTTGGTGTGTGTGTGTGTGTGTGTGTGTGTGTGTGTGTGTGTGTGTGTAGTTGGGGATGGAGGGGTGGGGAGAAGTGGCCTGGAAGAAAAAGATACAGGAGTGTCCTCTGTGTGGGTGAGAGTGAAGAGTGAATAAAAGATCTTTGATAAATCAAGTTGACCAGAATAAGGAAGAGTTTAGAGCAATGTTTCTTAAACTTCCTATAGTGAAGGAACAGTGTGGCTTACTTTCCATTTTATCTTGGACCGTTACTATTATAAAATATGATGAAAATGAATTATAAGAAAGTGGAATAGCAAATATATAAAATATAAGACCAAACATTTTGTTTTAGACTCAATCGGCATTATTAGCTCTGTCAAATTGCTCTAAACTTTCTAAATCCTTACTGTCCAGTTCTGGATTTATTTAATTATAAGCCCGCTAAGAAACTAAGACCCATGCTTTGAACTGCACTGGTTTAGAGGGCCTGAGTAATGCAATTAGTAATTAATCTGATATGCAGACTGTCTCCTGAATACAAAAATACATCTTTTCCAGGGGTCATAAAATGTTTATAAAAATTGACCATAATTTACCACAAAGAAAAGCTGATGGAATCCCACAAATTCCACCAATAGAATAAGAATCAAAATCTACTCACCATGCAACAGAATTATAAACAAATAAAATTAAAAATAAGCATCAACAAAAACTCTTCACTTGAGGAAGAAGTCAAGGTCACAATGGCACGATATTTAAATAAATGTTGAAAATGCGAAGACGAGGAATAAAATCCTATGGGATGTATACAGATATCCTCTGAGGAAAATGCATGGCTATCGTGTCAGTCAGTGTCCCAGCAAGACACAGGCGGCACATTCTAAATCAGATAATTCGAGCAGAGCGTATTTATGGATACAGTGTTTACAAACAGAGGTCCAGGGAAACCATCAGAGATGCTAAAGCAGCTAAAGTGTTCCCCCCTCTACTTCCTTTCCTGGGACTCAAGAATGATGGTACTGAGCTGGTCATTAAATGGAGGGGTACAGGGACTTAGGAGCTCAAGGCAACCAGGCAGGGAGGGAGCCAGGACAGCAAAGACCCTAACCTCATCTGATCCCTCCCTCCTTCGATCTCTGTCCATTTATCAATGATTTTTCTATTTTTTTTAATTAGATGGGCTCGTATTTTTATACTTCCAACTATTTGCCAACGTCCTAGCTATTGTTTATGAATTTACAGTTTTTCTGTTTTCACTGACAGTTTTATGTTTTTAGTTGATTTTCCCCCCTTCTGATTTAGTTTTGTGTATTTGAATTTTTAAAGAAGGCTTTTGAGTTGATGGCTTACTACATGTGTCGTGTTTATTTTGTGAAGAGTGTGATTTACAGCACTAACAGGTAAATCTGGACCTCCTTCCAAGCCTGCTTCCTGTCCTGGGAGGCTGACTGTGAAGTCCACAGCCCAGGGTTC
>CM053605.1:7862016-7909908 GCA_028646535.1 Procyon lotor | reverse complement strand
GCTGTTAAGTGGTCCCACTACATAAAGCAAAGCAATAAGAGTCCTAATTTTTTGTTTCCATTTTTGTTATTTTACAAATTACATTAAATCAATTCCAAACTTGAGCAGATATTGCAGAGAAAATAACAGGAGTGTTAATCCTGTAAGTGTCCGGATGAAAAAGTCCTGAATAAAACATTGGCAAAATAAAATAAAGTAATAAAATAAAAAAGAGTACAGTAGGTTAAAAAATAATAAAACACCAAGATCAAGTCATATCATTACAGAAATGAAAAGTTATTTAATACTTTTCTTTATAAATTGACAATGTTTAGGGGTGCCTGTGTGGCTTAATCAGTTAAGCATCTGCCTTTGGCTCAGGTCATGATCCCAGGGTCCTGGGATTGTGTCCTGCATCAGGTTCCTTGCTCTCTCTGTCTGCTCCTCTCCCCCACTTATGCTCTCTCTCTCTCGCAAATAAATTAATAAAATCTTTAAAAATAAATGAATAAAATGACCATGTTTATAGGTCAAAACAGAAAAACATAACCTTTTCCCTAGAGATCCTAGCAAGCATTTGAAAAACTTCCAGTCATTTTTCCATTTCTCACAACACACACACACACACACACACCCTTGGAAGAGTAGATGTAGGTGGGTAATTATAATAGCTAACACTTACAGAGCCTGCCTACTGTGTGCCAGACATGGTGGTAAGCATTGCATATGTGTGAATTCAAATGCCCCTAGACTCCCATGAGGGAGGCTACAATTATTCTATTTTACTAATGAGGAAATGGCAGAGACAGTGGAATCATGAGAGTGGTGAAGGGTAAATTTGGCATCATAGCCTAGCATTCTGGCTCCAGAACCCTGGGTGTGAGCACCCCAATATACTGCCTTCTCTATGGCCTTTGTAAATATGGAAATCATTTTTATGCCCAGGTTAAGAACAGTCAAAATGCCAAAGGTCTTGGAAATAGCCCCTGTTTCGGAAAGAAAGAAAGAGAGAGAAAGAAAGCCCGTTTCCCTCTTACCTGTGCATTAGTGAGGCCCAGCTCATTGGCTTGTCTTTCTATGGACTGTTGCATTTTTCTCTTGGTCAGAATAGATTTGATTCAGTTCTTAGCTATCTATGTAGGCCATCTTCTGTAAGTGATAGTGGGGGCAGCTATCTTCATTTTGTAACCCCTCATGGCATTGAAACCAAAGTCTGGAACTGAGATGTTTGTTTCCTGAATCAAGGTTTAATCAAGCAAACTTGGATTGGTGAATGGCCATCAGAGTCTGATTAGAAGTAGATACTTAACCACAAACATTGATTTAAAAAAAAAAAAATTATCACAATGCTTGTTTAAAAATTTAACTAAAACATATCATTGGACCGAGAGGGGATTATGCTAAGTGAAATAAGTCAAACAGAGAAAGACAAGTACCATAAGATTTCACTTATGTGGGGAATCTCAAAACAAAATAAACAAATAAATAAATACAGAAAACTGATGGTTGTCAGTGAGAAGTGGTGGAATGGGTGAAACAGGTGACAGGGATTAAGAAGTAAAAATTTCCAGGGCGTCTGGGTGGCTCAGTGGGTTAAGCCTCTGCCTTCAGCTCAGGTCATGATCTCAGGGTCCTCGGATCGAGCCCCATATTGGGCTCTCCACTCAGCAGGGAGCCTGCTTCCCCCACCCCCTCTCTCTCTGCCTCTCTGCCTACTTGTGATCTCCCTCTGTCAAATAAATAAATAAAATCTTCAAAAAAATATTTTAAAAAAAGTAAAAATTTCCAGTTATTAATAAGTAACTCATGGGAATGAAAAGTACAACCTCAGGAATGCTGTCAATAGCATCGTAATAACTTTGTAAGGTGAAGATGGTAGACTTATCATGGTGAGCATTTCATAATATATAATAATGTCAAATCACTATACTGTACACCTGAAATGACTATAATATGTCAACTATACTTCAATTAAAAATTTTTAAAGAAACAAAAATAGCCTATAAAAAGGGAAAAATATATATACATAATGTGTCATTTATGAAGAACATGAGCTATTATGTCAATTAAGTACTAAACTTTCACATGAACTAAGGAAAATTGATTATGGTTACAAACGTATTATTTGTTATTACTTTAAATGAAGCACATGGAATATATACATCACTTTAAGACAAATAATTTTTTTTTCTTTCTTTCAAAAATACGTTCATTTAACAAAAACTCCAGGCCATGTGCTAGTGCTGGGGATATGGAGAGGAATGAGCCCAAGAAATTCCTATCAGAATGGTAGATTAGAAAATTTGCAAGCTACTTATACAACTGCTATAGTGAGGTAAGCATTCAAAGTTAAGAAAGAAGAGCTCTGGTGGCCCAGTTGAACGTTCTTGGGAGGTAGAAGGAGAGGGAAAGAGAGAGAAGGTGGGGAGAAGGAGGGGGAGAGATATTCCAAATTTATAAAAGCCCTTCCTCTTTTTTTTCCATTTTAGATCGATTTCAATTTTATATTGAAGGCAATGTAAGGTTTTTAGCAGGGAATCAACATAGATTTACGTTCTACAGAGGATATAAATGGTGGCTGGAAAGAAAATTGAAGATCATAGGAGCTGGGGTGGTTCTACTGAATGCAAGGAACCCAAGCAAGGGTCTGGGACATTATACCCCACCCTGTCCTAACATCTCATCATTGCACACAGGCTGGTCCACCAGCTGGGCTATGACTTTGGACACATGACTCTGCTCTCTGAAAATTTTGGCATGTTCACAGAAGATCCAAGAGTGCTTGTTCAGCACACGTGAAAATAGGATGACCAAACGGAGCAGCTATTTTCATATTTTCCTTATATATAAAAGTTTTTCTCTCTTTGTTGGTTGGGTTTACGGTGAAGAGTGCCAGTTGTTTTTACTCTTAGCTAAGAACAGAAGAGAGAAAAATGAGTTCAGGAATAAAAATTCGGGCTGGGCCCAGAGAAGCATTTTATCTGTAAGTGAAGACCAGTCAGCAATGGGGCATCTCAAAATAAACATTTTGAGATGTTTATCACAAGAAAAATTCCAAGTTCCTCTGGAGGATTTACCTTGGTAATTGCAAACTCAGTAGTTTTATAGCAGAGTTAGTTACTAATTTCCTTGTATATCCACCCCCCATTCCGCCTTTGTGTTGTTTCTATCACTGATACAACTTGGAAATTTTTGCCTGTGGAAATTCCTACCCCTGACACACCATCATTCTGATAAAAAAAAAAAGTATTTTAGAGATTTAAATATTACCAGACAATCGATGCCCTATTGTAGTTCATTTTGGTTCAGCCTACAACTATGACTGGATCAAAACAGATCTAAGGGATTTATCTCTAATCTGAAACATTCCAAAGAGATTGATTTGAAACTTCCCTAAAATCTCAGAAAGTACTCAGCTGGAGAAATGGCTCAGGGTCAGGCTTAATCCCCTTCTTCAGTGGTCCTGAATTATTGCCCACAACTCAGGACAACAACCCAGGGCATCAAAATCACCTGGGGGAACATAAATATGCAAAATCCTGGGCGCAGCCCAGATTCACCGAATCAGAATGAGGACTGGCGTAGGGAGCAGAAGTTCAGAAGGGCTCATACTTTTGCTATGTTTCCTGTGTAATTCTTGTGCAGATAAAAATGTCAAAAAAACAAAACAAAACAAAACAAAAACTAGAAAGATGGGTCATGCCTTCATTGATTTTTAGGATAGGTAAATTGAGGTAAGTATTTATCTTTCCATATTATATACTAATTAGTAAATTACATTGCATGTTTATGCACAGCCTTCAGGGCAGCCCATTGTGTAGGCATAGCAGAGTTTGACCTCATCATAGAATGCTGGAAGTAGAAAGTGCTATTAGAGGTGGCTTTGACCAGTCTAAGGAAGCTGAGGATAAGGGGTGAAACCTTTTCCAGGTACGCAAGGCTAAATACTGGTAGAGCCAACTGTGGGCTGAGTTGTCTCATCCTACCATCTTAAGACATTTCTTTTTGTGATCTGGGTATTCATGGGAAGAGAAAGAGCAGAAACAATTTTGTATGTTTATGTGTGTATATATGTATGTATAGTTCTATGTAGGAGCTGTTGTTTTTTTTTTTTTCTCATCTTTAATGTAAAACTACTTTCCGTTAGAATATTCATTCAAGCATTCAGTCTTTCCCAGGTGCCAGTGGTCCCAGGCACCTTATTTTCTCCGTGGTCTTATTTTCAACCATTGCTTGTTCTCTCCTTGATTCTCATCTCCCTTCTGTTCCACATCCTTGGCTCCTTGGAGGCTGGACTACAATGGGTTTTTTTCATGGTTCCAAACATAGCTATGGCACACCGTAAGTGCTTAAAGAATGCATGTGGATTTAATAGTTGCCCATTTTTAGAAAATAAGAAAGGTAATGGTGGATGTTTCTGGTATACACAGTTGCTAGAACTTATGAAACTGCTCAGACTCACAAAATCACTGATAGGAGGCCCTTTGGCAGGGTAGGGGAGGAAAATCTTTCCTTCCACCCCCTTAGGTTGTTTGACAGAGGCTTGTGAATTAAACTGACAAAAGAGAAATTAACAGAAAAATAGCGTACAACTTTTATGTGATGGTAATATTTTTACATGCATGGGGAACTCACAGAAAAGAAGTGAAAAACCCAAGGAGGTGGTTAGACTTGGGGCTTACATACTATTTTAACCGAGGGCAATAAATTACAGAGAAGTGATTGACAGGGAAAAGGGAGTTGGGACTTGTGGGTGGCAAATATGTGACCGGAAACTAATGGTAGATAGGAGTTATTTATTAAAGTTTATGTATGCAGACTCATCTCAGTATTGTCTCTGTCCTTGGTAGTAAGTTTTTCTCCTCTTCCTGGTCTGTGGGAAGGGAGAACACCTTCTCAAGGGGGAATACATGTTTTGCTTTGAGGCAGATCAAGGGAGGGCAGAGAGCACATCTCTTTTGTTCAGTAGCCTTCCCCTCAAAATAATCCTTACACCAAAGTGGCATATTTTGAGGTGGCAGATTCTGCTCTCCTTCAGCAACACACATAGAGCTAAAACGTTTATGGTCGAGATTGTTAATTCTAGAAACCTATGCACACCCCCAAAGCAGGGTTCTCTAAGAGAACTAAAAGAACAGCTTAGTTCTCCTTGCTTTGCACTTGTAAATTTGTCTCTGTAATCAGTGACATGACATTAATTCACAATAGTGGTTATGACTTTAGTTTTCAACTGCAAAGGTGACATCTCTGCTTATTTTTTACTTGGTTTTGTCTTGCATTTTTTCCTAAAATTCCATTATAGGAATTTTCAACCTTGCAGGAAATTTGAAAGAATTTTTCCCTTTCATTTACTTAAACTTAGGTTAGAAATTGCATTTTTCACATTTAATTTTAATGTGAAGATCACAAAGTATCTTGCTTGGTTTTTAAAATAGTTTTGCTTGAACAAATGCATTTTATGAAGTTGGATTGAGATGTTATCTTGATGAATCTCTATTATAAAACCAAACAGCCCCCAAAAGAAAGAACCAAGAGAGGGGCACTTGGGTGACTCAGTGAATTGAACAGCCGACTCTTGATTTCGGCTCAGGTCATGACCTTGGGGTCCTGGTCTTGAGCCCTGCATCAGGCTCCATGGTCACCAAGCAGTCTGCTTGAGATTCTCTCCCTCTCTTTCTGTCTCTCCCCCTGCTTGTGCACTCTCTCCCTTTCTAAAATAAGTAGATAAATCTTTTTTTTTTTAAAAAAAAGGTAAAATCAGAGAGAATAAAAGTTGAACAAATTTGACTTAGCATCTGTGTAAAGACCAAGGGAATATTTCCTGTGGAAAAAAAAATCTTCCTATTTATAAGTTCATGAATAGTTTTAAGACATAAAACATTTCCACTAAGAAGGAATAAAAAATTTCCTTACTGGTAAAATGTTAACAGTAATATAATAGGAGTAATGTAGCTCAGTAGGATTGAAAGGCAAAATTGAAAATAAGAGAAAAGAAAGGAAGGAAAAGAAAAAAGAGAAAGGAAGAAAGAAAGAAAGTCCAACATATTTGGGGTTGGAAAGCGAATTGTCACATCCAAGACTCACATTCACTCAGTGGTTTCAGCCGAAATCTGAAGGCACAAAAAGAAGAATGGAAGCTGAGTATTAGTTTCCAGTTGACCTTGATTTCAATAGACTGTGAAATCCAAGGTGTGGGGTCCTGTGTTTAAAGAAACAAATAGTTCATTCTTAAAACTGAGAAATACCTGATGTTACTACACGCGTCAGAGAGAAACAACTGTAAAATAGGAAGGATTCTAAATGGAACACAGAATTTAAAATCATTGATGAAACTCGGGCATCCCAGTTGGATATATTTCTCCAATTGAAATGAATGATTCTTGTCTATTGGAAACAGATAACCAGACTCATTTTCTCCAAAGCATCCTCCAATTCCAAATGAGGCATGGGTCTAGTTTGCCATTACTTGTTTTGACGGAGCCTTCCGACCTCATGAGATGATGTATTATTAACTAAAAGAAACTGTGGTATACTCTAAATACCAACCCTTAACCATTAACCTGAACACTGGTGAAAAAGGACTTCAAGATTTGCCAGTGCACTAAGCCCTATTTAGCAGTTTGATTTCAAGGTTGGTTAGCAGCATGAAAATCCAGGTGCAGAATTCCTTTCCAGAATTATTGTGGTAGCAGGTACTATTAAATAAAGGTTCATTGGAACTCGATGTTTCGAAGGTAGGGTAACGTTTTAGGGTGTCGATAGCAAGGCATCCGCAAGTTCTAGCTTGCCTGAGCTACGGAATTCACCTGTGTTCAGAAAACTGTGTAATTTACACATGTCTGTACTTTGTGTCTATTTCCATATTTTTTCATATTTCATTGTCCTTCCTGTCAAATGCTACGATTTTTGCTCTATGTATTTCTTGAACCCCTCACTTCTTTCACTATGGCTGTCTTTCTTTGGCACCTGAAGTTTGCTGTCTGTATTGGACCAAAGATATTGGTTTACTAGTATTAAAAGAAAAAAAAAAGAGCCCTATATGACAGAAGCAAAGTCTATTTTTATGTCCTCATTCATTTTATTTTCAGTGATCGTTCTCTATACGTATTTCGTATATATCAAGGACATCCCCCTAGAACATAAGCTTGAGTGGGTGTGGAATGTTCGCTGCTGGATCTCCAGCACTTAGACCCATGCCAGGCACATAGTAAAAGACTTAATAAATATTCACTAACTCATATTCACTTTTAAATGGAAGCTGAGGATGCAGTCATGAAAGAATGATAAGATCTTTGGCGCTATGGAGCTTGCCTTCTCCATGAGAGCAGCAACTTACAGCATGCGTATCATTGGGTGTCATATTGGTAGCACGTAGTAGATCTAGACTGCTGGATTTGAATTTGAATTCAAATCCAGTTTCCAATTTTTACTAGCTGGGTGACCTTGGGAAAATCACTTAGTCTCCCGGTGCCTTGATTTTCTTTTATCTGTAATATGTTGTAAGGATTAAATGAATTTGTAGAAATTCATACTTAGAGCAGTATCTGGGCACACAGTGTTCAATAAATCTAAGGTATTAGGTTTCGATGCCCTGATGTTATGCTTATTGCTCTTTTCTTCTATTTCTCTCCATCTTTCCTCCTACCTCACTTTATTTTCTTCTCCCCTTCTCCTGCCTCCTCTCCATCACTAGCGTCCTGTTAGAGATTCTCACAAACATTACTTAATCCACCATACATGAAGGGGCCCATGCAAATGATGGCTCAAAAATACAGAATTTTGTAGTTTCTAGGGACAGGCTAACAGAATTCCTCATTTGTGCTTTTCTCATGAATGCCTCTTTCTTAGCTTAATCCTGTTACCCAACAATTGCCCAGCTGGACCCAGGACCAAAAATCCAGGGATTTTCCAATTTTATCCCCAGACTTGCCTCCACCAGCCTTTGTCTCTTGAATTGTTTCTGTGTAGCTTCCCTGTTTAATCAGGGAAATGTTTAATGAAGGAACCTACGACATTCCCTCACTGTGTCTAGATCCTCACAACAAAAATGTGTGATGTCAGGTGTGTCTGTGAATGTGTATGTGCACATGAACACAAACCTTAAAAATCAAAACCATTTTTAATACTTCCAGTATGCTTGACTCATGACCCAGGTACATGTGCAACAGCAGTGATGAGAAACAGGATTTGTATGTCCTTTTAGTTCATTTGGTAAATGAAAATTATGGAAAGATTCAATTATATTCCAAATAAGAAACAGAAGTTTCTTTAGGCAGAAATGTAGATTTGGTTACTTAACAAAAATTGTAGAAAACTTCATGTGTTATCTTGAAATGTAAAGGTCTGATCCATTTTCTTTTATTTCACAATTTTGAATGACCTAATCCATATATTGAAGCTAACATTCAAGAATAAAATCCAGCTGTTCTAGATTGGCAATATTTGCAATGGCACAAACATGATATTCCTTATAATTTATTTTCAATGAGAATTTATTTTCAATGCCTCAGGTCCTACCATGTTTTCATTATACTCCATAATTGCAAAATTGATTTTTTTTTTAAGATTTTATTTATTTATTTCAGGAGAGGGAGAGAGTGTGTGTGTGCAAGTATGAGCAGGGGGGAGGGGCAGAGGGACAACCAGACTCACCCCTGAACAGGGCCCCCTTACCCAATGCAGGGCTTGATCCCAGGACCCTAGGATCATAACCTGAGCTGAAGGCAGACCCTTAACTGACTGAGCCACCCAGGAGCCCCAGAATTGATGTTTTATGTTGTAAGTTATTTTTACAGTTGTAAATAATCCCAGAGATGTGTGCATTTTTTTGAGAATATTAATTTATCCCTGAGATTATTATCAACTGAAATTAAAATAGCATGGAAGCAAGTAAATTACTTTTTAAATATTTATCAATGATATTACTATGTGCCATCTCATGATTAAAACTCATACTAGTACACAACTCAATGCAAGAAATATTTTTTTCATTCAAAATGCTCCCTTGTGAGTTACATGAGCTTTAAGGATTACCAAGACACATCTCCACTCTCGAGGAACTTTCATTTGATGAAGTAGAATAGGACAAGGACCTAGGTAACTAAATAAAACAGTAAGATGCCAAATGTCATAAGAGAACTGTCTTGGTGAGTCACCCCATCATTTCTGAGGAGATCAGTAGGTACTCAGCCTAGGCCCTAGGGCAGAAGTTGGGCTTGGGCTTCCAATGGAAATCATCTGGGCAGCTTTAAAAAATATGACAACTGAGTTCAGCCCCCAGAAATCCTGATTCGGTTGATCTGGAGTGTGACCTGGAACTTCACAGGTTTTTAAGAGCCTCTCTAGGCAATTCTAATGTGCAATCAATTTGATTTGGGGTCTAAAGAATGAGTAGTATTTTGATAAATTGTGAAGGGCACCAGGCAGAGGACAGGAATAATAAGAGATGAGAGAACAGAAGAAAGAGGACCAGGAAGGTAGTGAAAGAGAGCCAACGTGGGAACAATGGAGGAATAGGAGCAGAGGAATATTCTGGATCCTTCTATTCACACCATACATTTCACCTGGGAATTTGCTAGAAATGCAGACTGTCGGACCCCACCCGAGACTCACTGAATCAGAATTTGCATTTTAACAAGACCCAGGGCGATTTGTAGACACAGTGAGGTCAAGCTAGATCAGAGGGTAATAATATTGATGACAACCACTGACACACTAGTGTTTGATGTTAAGGGGTTCTCATCTCTGCTAAGCTTCCGAGGAACCCAAAAGGAAGGGGTTTTTGTTTGGTTGGTTTTTGTTTTTTAATCACTGTCCCATTTTCCAAATGAAGAAACTGAAAGCTCAGGAAGTTTTGGTACTTTGTTCACCTAGAAAATAGTGGAGCAGGGATTCAAACACTAGACTCCTGTTTCAGAGTAAAGAATACAAAATAAACCCCCTGATGTGTGCATGCTTTAAGATATAGGATATTATCAGTGCCTTTGAAACATCAGCATGAACTGATATTATCAGTGCCTTTGAAATATCAGCATGAACTGCCACAACTGTGCTCCCTTCCCACAATCTCCTGGCCACCAAATGTGACTGGAATTTCATTTTATTTTTTTTTTCTTTATAGTTTCACTATATATATAATATATAAATATACATATGTATTTATTTTTCCAACCTACCTTGAAGCATACATGGAAATTTTCTGTTTTCACTATTACGAACAACAGTGCGCTGAACACATTTGTACAACTTCCCTGGTGCCCTTGTGTCACGGTTTCTCTAGAGAATATTCTAGAAGGTTGTGGGATATAGTATGCCTATGTTTATCTCGGTTAGGAAATGCTATGTTCATGTTGGAAAACAGCATACAGCGTCTCCTGCAGCATAAGAGTTTCGGTTTCTCTTGATCTTCACCAACAGTTGGTGCCGTAGGACTGAATTCTTGCCGTTCTGCAACCCATTTTTAATTTTTGTGAAAATGGTGTGCATGAAGTTATACCTGAATTTGGATTAAGCTTGTAGTTTTTCTGATCACTGAAGGTGTTGAGCATGTTTGTATATGTTTTTGGGCTGCTTGTGTTCCCCTTTCTGTGAATTGACTGGTCATATCTGTTATTCATTGTTCTTTTTTCTTACTGATTCCTAAGCTACTAATTCTTTATTGCTGATATCTGTTGCACATACCCTATCATAGTTTATGACTTACCTCTTAATTCTCTTTATGTGATCTTTCAAAAAACAAAAGTTTTTTCACTTTAATATGGTAGAATATAGGGGCGCCTGGGTGGCTCAGTGGGTTAAAGCCTCTGCCTTCAGCTCAGGTCCTGATCTCAGGGTCCTGGGATCGAGCCCCACATCGGGCTCTCTGCTCAGCAGGGAGCCTACTTCCCCCTCTCTCTCTGCTTGCCTCTCTGCCTACTTGTGATCTCTCTCTCTCTGTCAAATAAATAAAATCTTTTTAAAAATATGGTAGAATATATCAGTATTTTCATTGAGAGTATGTGTTTTTGCATCATGTTTAAGATACCCTTCCCTACCCCAAGGTCATAAGGAAATACTCTTAAATTTTCTTCAAAAACTTAAAAATTTTGTCTTTTTCATTTCAGTCCTAGCCCATTTGGCATTGGCCCTTTGAAAAGTATGAGCTGGAGAAACTTTGCGTTGTATTCTAGATAATGACCGATTGGCGCAGCACCATTAATTGCATGTCTGTCCTTTCCCCAGGGATCTGCTTTGCTGGCTCAGTCATATGTCAGGTTTCAATATATGGCAGGTCCAAGGGTGTCTGGGTGGTTCAGTTGGTTGAGCATCTGACTCTTGATTTTAGTTGAGGTCATGATCTCAGGTCATGTGATCAAGCTCAGTGCAGAGTCTGCTTGAGCTTCTGTTTCTCCTTTGCCCTCTGCCCCCCTCTTGTGCACACACTCTCTCTCTAAAATCTGTTTTAAAAATTACGTATGTGTCATATATATAATTGGCAGGTTTATTTCTTGGTTCTTTATGTTGTTCCATCTCTACACCAACATCACAGTATCTTCATTCCTAAAGCTTTGGATAGTAAGTC
This sequence comes from Procyon lotor, assembly GCA_028646535.1. Lineage (NCBI taxonomy): Eukaryota > Metazoa > Chordata > Mammalia > Carnivora > Procyonidae > Procyon > Procyon lotor. Next base: position 7,898,369 of record CM053605.1, on the reverse strand, counting down.
TTGAAACCTCAAAGAGCATCCTCCCTCCCTGGTTCTTTTGTTCAGATATAGTTTGCCTATTATGGGCCCACTACTCTTCCATATATGTTTTAGAATGGGGTTTCCAACTTTTTGTGGCTCTTTGCTGTGCATATTGCTGCTGTCTTTATGATAAAGGACCATTCTCAGTTCTTACTGTGGGGTTTCAGATATCAGGCAACAGCCTGGGTGAACATCCATGACTTGTAACGTCCTGGGGAAGGTAGTTGAGAGGTATCAGAATCGAGACACAACATTGCCCTGATTGTCTGCTTTGAGACTATAAACCTGTTTAAAGTAATATCAAGACCTTTGCCCTAGGGATGGTTCTTGACTCCATCAGAAGAGCCACAGCCATTCATAAGCAAACCCGTTTTGGTTAAACTTTGGGTTTAATATTTAGAAAGTTGTAAACATCATAATGACTTCCTTTCATCCTGACCCAGATTGGTTTCTTCCAAAGCAAATCAAGGTTACAGTGCTATTCTCTGCATGCTGTGCAAATTAAATTAGGTTTGTTAGGATTTCTTAAATAGCTACAGTGTGGCATGAAACACAAACTTGAATTCAATGACAAGGAGAGCATGTGTATAAGAATATGGAGACCCAGAGAGGATCTTCAACCAGCCCAAGGTCATACAGTCTGAGAAGTCACTCAAGTATTTTTGCCTTCTGTCCAGTTCTAAGTCTTTCTACTCTACATTGGGGGTCAGCAAACTTTTTTTCTGGAGCTTCAGATAGTAAATATTTAGGCTTATGGGCCAAGAGGCAATGTCTCCAACATTCTGAGCAACCTCCTGGACTATTAGTCCGGGAAGGACTAATAGTCTTTTTACATCGGAAGATGTAAAACCATTCTTAGCCTAAGGTCCAGACAAAAATAGATGGTGGACCAGATGTGCCCCACAAGCTTTATTCCCCACCACTCTTCCTGCTCTAATCCATTCCTAAGAGATGAAAACTCTCGTTCCTACCCTTTTGGTGATACGGAGCACATGAAAACCAAGTCAAAGCCCCAAAGAAACAAAGATTCTGATTGTGTGTTAGAAGCAAGCACAGGTAAAACTCTGTTCGCAGACAGAAACTTAGTTTTGTATTTGAGCATGCATTCTGAAGATGGCTTGGTCATTTGGAGTCTGGTTCGTTTTAGCTTCCAAACATTGAGAAGTCTGTATGCCTCAGGAACTCTTGGTACCAAACCACAAAATTAGGAATAGAAATTGATGTGAGATTTCTTGATCATCTGGTAAAATACCATACATGTATATTATAACATCTTAAATAGGCACACTGGGAAAACAGGGTTATTTTTTTAATTATTATTTTTATTAACATATGATGTATTATTTGCCTGAGGGTACATGTATGTGAATCGTCAGGCTTACACATTTCACAGTACTTAACATAGCACATACCCTCCCCAATGTCCACAACCCAGCCACCCCATCCCTATGCCCCCACCTCCCAGCCACCATTAGTTCATTTCATGAGTCTAGGAGGAAAACAGGGTTATTAATATATTTCATACTTTTCCTCCATTTAAAGATTAAAAGATTGTATTGAGTAATTCTTAGAGTTTCTTCAAACCCAAGTATATTATAACTACGGGCATGTAGACATACCAATAGTATTGCTACTGTTCTATTAAAGATGTCTTCTTTGATGGGGATTTTGTTTTTATATTTTCTGTGGTTTAGATAGAAGTTGTTTGTCTCTCGGACATTTTAAAGGAAGATGCATTTTCATGACATCAGAAGCTTCTCTCTGTTTCTTGCTGTAAAGGCAGATCCCTATAGAGTATGCCCAGTGTTGTCTTTTTTCATTTTTTATTCCTGAAGCCGGAGTCTATAAAAACACTTCACAATCCTATCTCTAGGCATACAACTAGCTTTCCATTCTTCAAATACCTGTCCGTTATTATAGGCACTGGCTGTGTAAGGTGAAAAACATTTCAAAGATTTGTGTGTGGAGAACTTGAGACTTACTGCTGAGTCCTTTGAAATACGGTTGCTAGGTATGTTCACATCCTTCCCATTTATTCATCTTCTGAAGAGGCTTTTTGTAAACTCATGGGGCTCTATAGCCTGGGTGTCTGCCTTAAGAACTTTCTTATCACATCTTTACCTACAAAGGGCACAATTTTTCACTCCACAAAAATGAAAAGTGTACCTGAAAATATTTTTCAGACTGACTCATTCTTGAATGTCTGAAACTGTTATTGGGTTTTTTTGTTTGTTTGTTTGATTATTTGTTTAATTGGCTTAGAATGTAGGATTGAAATGAGAAAGTGACATAAACTAAACCTAAAATAGACTTTTCTCAGCAAAGCATTTTTGTTTTTCATTTTTGTGAATAGGTCACCAGTCTACCATTACCTCATCATTATTGTCATTTCCTTTTTTTAAAAAATGAAAATGTTATTGTTTTTTTTCTTCCTGATTGTGAAATAATGTTGATGCCAAAGTTCTAAGACAATTCAAGGAAGTAGAAAGTCAAATTTGAAAGACACCTTAATCCCTCCACCAGAAAGAACGATTTTTTAAAAATATTTTATTTATTTGAGAGAGAGGGAAAGAGAGAGAAGGGAGAGGGGCAACGGGAGAGAATCTTCAAGCAGACTCCTCACCAAGCGTCGAGCCCGTCACAGGGCACGATCCCAGGACCCTGAGATCACAACCCAAGCCAAAGTGAGATGTTTTAACTGCCTGAGCCACCCAGGTGCCCCAGAGATAACGGTTTTTAACTATTCTACCTATATATTTCCAGACATACTTGTATGCATACATGAAACATAGATGTTTCATACAAAACTGTGATCATACTGTTGAGCAGTATATTTTCTTCACTTAGTGTCATATCTTCTCTCCGAGGTAAAACATCTGGATCTGCCTTGTCCTTCTAGATGTCTCCATAATATTCCACTGTATTGATATGCCATGCTATATGCAACTGAGTCCTTAGGAAGTCTTGTCTGTCTTATGGGCACATTTACACTCCCTCAGCTTTTCCTAGCATCATATGCATGGGCATGCATCTCACGACCTTTCAGTGACAGATGTTCTGATATTAAAAATTTAATTGTGGGACACCTGGGTGGCTCAGTCAGTTAAGTGTCTGACTTCAGCTCAGGTCATGATCTCAGGGTCCTGGGACTGAGTTCTGCGTTGGGCTCCACACTCAGCGGGTAGTCTGCTTCTCACTCTCCCTCTCCCTCTGCTCTGTCCCCTGCTCAGGCTCACTCTCTCTCTCTCTCTCCCTCTCAAATAAATAAATAAAATTTAAAAAAAAATTTTAATGATGACAAAACAAATAAGAGGTGTTTACATGCTGCAGCAAGGATGAACCTTGAAGACATTATGTTCAGTAAAATATGCCAAAAGACAAATAATGCATGATTCCACTTACATGGGGTGCCTAGAGTAGTGAAATTCATAGAGAACGAAAGAATGGTGGTTGTTACGGGCTGGAGAAAATGGGGAGTTGCTAAATGGGAACAGAATTTCAGTTTGGCACAATGAAAAGAATTTTGGAGAAGGGTCACACAACAATGCGAATATACTTAACACGACTAAATTGCATTCTTAAAAATGGCCATGATGAGAAGTTATATGTTATATATATGAACACAAAGTTTTTTAAATAAGAGGGTGCTTAAATATGACTATATGTTTTATTGTAACTGCTTACTTATTCATTATATAAACACATCATTACCTAGCGATTTCAATTCTTTAGAAGATAAACAAGAACCAGAACAGTGCCACAAAACTCCTGAGCTTTGTTTATCATGGAGGCCCTCAGACCTTACCCAGAGTCTCTTTATTCTGAATTTAGAAGCAATTCTACCAAACTTTAGTTACCTGATTTCTTCATTTATAGCATGTATGAAACAGAAATAAGGGGAGAGGTACAGACAGCTACAGGCAGGAAGTCAAGAGTAGAAAGAAGGAAAGGCAGAATGCCTAATGAAAGAGCCTCCCTAAAAAAAAAAAAAAAAGAAAAAAGCATATTTAACAACCGAAACCACACACCATCCTGCAATCAAATGATATAGATGCAGATATCTCAATACATGCAATAGCATCACTCAACAAATATTTCTTCATCATCAGTTGGGTGCCAAGAATCCACTGGGGCACAAAAGTGTCGACAGTGACAGCAATAGTGTTTAGAAAGGGAGGATTATGTCACTTACAGTCTATTTACAAAGGCAAAAGACCATGGAATACGATGACAGTTGATCAAAGATTGGATACTTTTAGGGGTAAACTTCAGTTATCGAGAAATTGTACTTTTTAGAATGTTTCATGTTTTCCTAACAGCCCTGGGCCCAAATGAGACTCTTGTTCAACAATCATATATAGATTAGTGACTTTATCTATTTAAACTGACTTCAACCAACTTTTGTAAACAAGCCATTTGTAAGTGTATTACTCACCACGCAACAAGTATGCACCCTATGAAGTCATATTTGCTGGTTTTAAACACTTAAAATAACTTTTATTTTAATCACCCTGTTTTCTTGGCTATAGCTCTGTTTTATTTGGGTATTTGTGCCAATAACCACAGTTCACAGGTTTGGGCTATAGAAAGAGCTGACACGGGGCAGAAAAAAAATAATGCTGGGAATACCATCGTTACATAATGGTTAATTTAGGAGTCCTCCTCTCTTCTAGGGACACTGAAAATTGTAAGAATCATCTCCATGTCACCTAGGAGTTTATTTACCACATGAGGATTCAGAAATAAAACGAGTGGCTTTAGCACCTGAATTCAGTAGTAGAGATGACGACTCAGAAGAAATGTGCTCACTGAGAATCCTTGGTTGCTGTAGTCTCTCAAGGGATCTAAGTATTTTTATTTAGAGATAATGTATTAAAATTTAGAGACCTGAGGGCACCTGGGTTGCTCAGTCCGTTAAGCCTCTGCCTTCAACTCCCGTCCTGATCTCCAGGGTCCTGGGATCAAGTCCCTTATCCAGCTCCCTGCTCAGTGGAGATCGGCTTCTCCTTCTCCCTCTGCCTGTCCCCTGGCTCCTGTGCCCTCTCGCTCACTCTCTCGCTGCCACTCAAACAAATAAATAAAAATCTTTTTTGAAAAAAATTGAGAAGCCTGAAAGTTAAACATTATTTGGAACATTACTGGCTTTGCTCGTTCCATGGTGCAGAATGTTTCTGCAAACCAGGTTCTGCTTGCTTGCGAGAAGGCTGAAGATACTGTCCGCGCTGCTGTGATGTTCATATTCAAACCCCCAGAGTTAATGACTTTTGAAATACCTGAATGTGACTGAGTACCAGCATTGTATAAAGACTACACACTGCACACATCCCTGCTTCCGCCAGGAGCCTTAGCCACCGAAGCTTTATCATAGAACAGCTGCGCCCACTGTGTATAGGTGTGTGTATGCGCATGCGCATGCGTGTATATTAGTTCTGGATTTGCCAGAATGGGCAAACCTTTTCCTGGGGTTTTCTGTAACGCAGTTGCACATTTGAGAAGATGTCATGTAAAAGTCAAAGCTCTGCATTTTTTTATCAGGCTATGATACTGATTACATCTCTGTCTTCAGAAAACTCATTTAAATATGCTTTTGTTGTTCTTTCTGTAGTCTTCTTTCCAAAACTAACAGTGAAGCAAGCTATCTAGATGCCTGCTTTGTTGATCCAAGTCGAATAATCAAACCCTATTTTAGCAACAACAGACAATATTTTTAATACGAAGAGCAAAGCAAATACTAGGGAAGTGTGAAAATACAGTCATCTTCAGAGAGCTCCAAAAGATATCCAATGCTTAACATTTAGAAATTTCGTGACCTGGATCTCAGTTGCTTTGAATTCTGAATTTTTATTTTTGCTTACTTTTCCTTTTTATTCTAAAATAGAGGACTGAGAAAAGAACTCCGTTTTTCATATTCTTTTGTTTCCCTCCAAAACAGATAATCACCATCGTGCAGATTTTACCTTCTGATCTAAAATAAAAGCACAGAATGAAGTCTCTGTCCTCTGACCCATTATTTCTACCTTATCTTTGCCTTTTCTGCTCACTGTGCTTTAGGGCTCATGCCCTTGACCTTCTCTTAGACCCTCCTACTTGTAATACTACACTGTGCATTTCTTTTTTCCCAGGGCCAATCCTAAGGACTCTGGTTAATTCTCCCGTGGCTTTCTTGTCTACCTGCTCCTGTGATTTTTATTTACTTGGCATTAGTCATCTGGAAGAAAAAATTCAGTCAATCATTAAAATGTCTAAAATATCCCAATGTTTGTTTTTCTGGAGACATAGCTTACACCTTCTTATTTATTTTTGTATGATGTCTCACTCCAACTGTCATCATCGTATTTATATGCTTATCTCTCCATAGTCTGTTTTCAGGGCCATGAAGCATTGTATTATTCTTGACATGTGCCCAGTTTCATTTTTAACTTTCTTTTGTTGCTTTAATAACAGTTATCTATCATACGTAGTTATATAAATTATGCCTACCAACTTGATGTATTTAGTACCCTGTAATCTATTTTTTTCATAGGGTCAAATTTATTGAACATCTACTATTTGCGACTGTAGCCCCAGGACTGTGTAGGAGTACCCTGTCCTTGGAGATTTAAAATGACTTGAAATTCTTTGAATACCATTTCAAATCCATGGGAAATCCAAATTCTGCCCAAGATCTCTGTAAATTCCCTGGGGCCTGCATTCCCTTGGTAGCTTCTCCTCCTGATTTCCTGTGCTTGCTGAAGACTGAGTCACACCAACATCTCAATTTCCACAATTATTCTGCCACTCGTGGACAAGAGCAAGACAGTGTGCTGCTTGTTCAGTTTTCTCAGAATAAGGCAGTTTTATAGAACAAGCTTTATTGAAGATTCAGAGACAGCACAGGGGACCTCAACCATATTTGTAATGTGCTATTTCTTATGCTGGGGGGTAGGTGAAGGGGTATTTGTTACATTTCTCTTTATACCTTTCCACATATATTCCATATATAGGGACCCCTCCACCCCCAACACTGAGGTTCATCTTGAGGACCTCGTTTTAAAATCAAGCAAGCCCAGATGTCACGTGACACAGTTAAGGAGAGTTCTCCCCTGGGAGAACTACTCTCTTCCTTCTCTGCCCTGTAAATGGCCCCCTCTCCTAGGAACATACAGACGAGTAAAATGTGACTTCCCGTGAGAAGCTTTGTTAGGTGATGGAGAAACAAATAATTACAATGCAATTAAATATGTGTTATAAGCACAGTGATGCACGAAACAGAGGAGAGAGCAAGTAACTACCACAAGATTTAGGGAGGTAGTCTTCCGGAAAGAGGTAACCTTTGAACTGCTCCAGCATGGGCACAACGTAGCCAAGCAGAGTAAGGGGTATTGAGAAGTGGGCATTCAGGCCAAAGAAGGACCATGTGGAAAATCCCAGGAATGCAAAAGAGAGCTCGGAGTGACCAGAGGCCTCTGAGGCTGGGGAAATGGGGGGACCAGGATACATAGAGCCTCGTACGTCATGCTGATGAGTTTAGCCTTGGCACTGCCAGCCGTAAGGAATGAACAAACAATTTTAATCAGGGGAGCGACATAATACAATTTGGGAAATTTATTTATGGTTGATAATTAATCCTAACTTCTACTTTTAAAAAGAAATATTGTTTTCTTATTTCATAAAGACCACAGACATAAGTGTAATCGTTTTTCAGATGAGTCTCAGTTTCTGCTTAATGCTCAAGAGGTAAAGTTGACTCTCAAAGTGTGGGGGAGGGAACCCTGCAACCCAATCTCCTGGGCTCTGTGTTTCAAATGGAGATTCCATTCAGAGCTGTTCTCTAGACTTGGGATCCTGGAAAAATTACGACTACTACAGGCTCCAGGTAATTTATGTATACTAGTGGTTGAGAACCACTATCCTAACTTCCAGTTGGAATACTATGAAACTAAACAGAGAAATTTTTCTTTTTTCTTTTCTTTCCCCAAATACTTTTATTTTATTTTTTCAGTGTTACAAGATTCATTGTTCATGCACCACACCCAGTGCTCCGTGCAATACGTGCCCTCCTCAATACCCACCACCAGGCTTACCCCCTACCCCTGCCCCTCCAAAACCCTCAGTTTGTTGCTCAGAGTCCACAGTCTCTCATGGTTCATCTCCCCCTCCGATTTCCTCTCATTCACCCTTATTTTTCTTAATCACAGTTTGATTTGAACTGGTCTATCAAAGAAGCACGTTAATCATAACAAATGCAGCAAAAACACTTCAAACATTTGTATAGTTTATTTTAAAAGGCAGTTCAGGATATCAGATTCTCTCCTCATCCTTTATAGAGCTTTATATTTGTGACTTGTTGGCTTATATCCTGCCCCAATCAAAGTGTTAGTTAGACAGCATTTACTGTCCTCCAGTCTTAGGGAGAAGAGAGTTTCATGATAGTGGCCAGCACAAGCTAGGAATGGAGCCCAAGCCCAGTTCAGCCCTAAAGAATTTTTTTTTCTCTAATGTGGGCACGAGCGAGACCAAGCCCGCAGGTTTGTGGGCCCTACCACTCCAATCCAGTCAGGGCAGTGGGCAGGGGAACTGGCATGTATAATGGCCCCTCTGCTAGGAAGTTTCCAGTCTCCCTAAAATGTAGTCACCTCCACTGCCCAAGAGAAAAGGAGAGGTTCTGAGTTCCACATAAAATCTGGACCAACCTTGGACTCAGTATGAGACAGATGAACCCTAAGGCCACTTGGAGTCTTAATAGCGTATGATTTAGAACAACAGAGTCGGTGCACCCCACCCCCACCCTGTAGCCAGCGGTAGGTCAGGCAACCTCCAGGACTAACCTGCATTGGCAGAGAATCAGCTGAAGGTGCCTCCATCAAGTGATTGAATCATTTTTCTTTAAAATTTTCCTATGTTTATTCTTTTGTATTTTTTTTCTACCAGGAAGTCAAAGCTAGATTGGTGATTTTCCAAATTGGAGAAAAACATCACTGAAGATGTACTTAGAATGCTTCTTAGGTTGAGAAAACAATGCGTTATTTGACTTCAAATGTGAAGTTGATAGGAAATTTTCTGGTTTTTAGATGAACTTTCTTTTTTATTGTGAAAGTAAAAATAATAATAATAATAAATATTTTTAGTATTAAAAAACTTAGAACAAAAGCAAAGTCCCCTTCAGCCTACCCTCCCCCGCATCCCCCACCAAAGAGGCAGCCACTTTTAAATCTTCCAGCTCTTTCTTCCACTTATTTACTTCCACATTTCTGAAAAACAGACTCATAGAGTTATTTTAACACTATTGACTTTATTTTTTTTTTATTTATTTATTTATTTGACAGAGAGAGACACAGTAAGAGAGGGAACACAAGCAGGAGGAGTGGGAGAGGGAGAAACAGGCTTCCTGCTGAGCAGGGAGCCCCATGCCCAATGCGGGATGCTCAATGCGGGGTTCAATCCGGGGACCCAGGGATCATGACCAAAGTCGAAGGCAGATGCTTAACGACTGAGCAACCCAGGAGCCCCCTAACACTACTGACTTGCAGCTCAGTAGGTGAGGACACTTCTGTGACATACAACCTTCCTTTTCCTCAAATCTTCCCAACATGCTTAGTTCAAAACTTTTGGTTAAATCAATAGTATATGGTTTTGAAAATTGTGTTCATTACTAAGCCCCTGCGTTTCATGTTTATGAACTTTCTTGGACAAACTTTTGTTTTTCCTACAGTTTAAATTTTCTTGTCACACTTGTCAGACAGTTTTCTTGGTGTCCCCCAGCAGCTGCCACCCTCTGGCTCCAGTATGAGTTATTTATACCATGGTCATCCTGAGAGACTCATTCCAAGTTAGATCCTCTCTCCTAGATCCCAGATCTTCCCCTTTTTGGACCTAATTCCTTTTTTTGGTGGAGCACATCCTCTAGTAATTAACGGTGAAAGAATGCCAGGATGGTAATATTTTTGCTTCATTATGGACCTGAAAATAATCTGTGTCTCCTCAAACTTAATATATCATTTGGTGAGTATAAAAGTCTACACTGAAAATCAGTTTCCCCCAGAATTCTGAAAGTGTCACGCCATAGCTCCCTTATAGTATTACTGTTGACACATCCAATGCCATTTTGATTCCAAGATCTTTGTATGTGACTGTTTCTTCTTATTGTTGTTTCCTTCTAGAATCTTCTTCTTGTCCTCAGTGTTCTGGAATGCCTTGATAATGTACCTCAGATGTGTGTATGTGTAAGAGGGGATATTCACCAGGCCCTATCAACTAAAACATTTATTTTCGTCACTGAGAAAATCATTTCTTACTACTTCTTTGATAATTTCCTCTCATGTTGTCTCTGTGGCCTTTTTGAAACTCCATTTGGTCAGATACTGGACTTCCTGAATCGATCCTCAAAACTTCTGCGCTTTTTTTGTTATTGTTCACCTCTTTTCCTTTTGCCCTATTTTCTGAGAAGATTTCTGAATTTCTCTTTACTCATTTCCATCAAACTTTTAATTTTAGTTGGATCTCTGTATTATTTACTACTACCTAATTGATTATCCCCAATCTTTCAGTTTAAAACAGCGAACATTTATCATTTCATACATTTTTTTGAGGGGTCAGGAATCCTGGGAGCAGGAGTCTGGGTGATGCTGTCTCCAGGTCTCTCATGGGGTTCAAAAGCCGTAGGCTGGAGCAATAGTTATCTAAGTCTTGACAGAGTTGGAAGACTAGCTTGTAAGATAGCTCATTCGGAGGACTGTTGCCAGAGGCCTCAGTTCCTCAATACATGGGCCTCTTCATAAGGCTCCTTGACTTGACGTGGCAGCTGGCTTCCTCATAGCAAGGAACCCAAGACAGAGCAGATATCACAGTGTTATTTTATGACTTAGTCTCAGAAGTGAAATAGCATCACACTTTCCCTATTCTGTTGGTCCTACACACCGACCCTGGTTCAATATGGGATGGGACTATAAAAAAGCCTGAATGCCAGGAGGAGGGATTGCTGGGGGCCATCTTAGAGACTGGCTACCACAGCTCGGTATTCCAACTTTTGTTGTTTCCTTTTTCTTTCTCCTCTGTGTGTGCCAACCTTTTTGGAATGAACCTTATTGGGAATACTTCATGACCCCAATCCAAATAATGTTAAAATGGTGTTCTTGGCTCATGTTCCCTACTATGCACAGAAGGAGCCCAATTCCAAACCACCACAGTTGGCTTTTAGGCTCAGTCCAACCATGTGATGATTCACACTGGCCTAGTCTTCAGGGTGACCTTCGGCTTCTTGTCTTCCTTTTAGGTTACCTTTAGGTTCACAGAAAGTGGATTTTCCCTTGAATTGTCTTATATTTATATGATTGAGGGCAAGATTTCTAAACACTCTTGCAACTCTCCCAGAACTCAAAGCTGAAAACTGTAAAACTTTGAAAATCACTTTGGATTTGCTATTGACAGTTGGTATAATTCGCCAAGTCACAGCTCGTGGAAGTAGCGAAAGGCATGTTATCATTCTCCACATGGACAAGAGCGAAGGGCCGCTTCTTCAGATTTTCTCCCATCTGAGGTAGCATCCCTGGAGAGATGAATGAGAACTCTGACATGCCTGGTCCGACTGTGCTTCTTCACTGGTTGTCGAAAGGAATAGAAATAGATGAGTTTTATATACAAGATACTTTCTTAAACAAGTAATAGTATCAAAGATATTTTCTGAGAGACCTGGTCCTACATATGGGCAAACCAAGCAGGCAAGCTAAGGGATCCCATGTACCCCAACATGTGTCTTGCCTGTCAGTCTAGAGTTTAAATTTTCTACCACTTGGGGCATTAATGGATGGGTGTGTGTGTGTGTGTGTGTGTGTGTGTGTAAGAGACATTTATCAGTAAAAAATGTGTCAGTTACAGGGCATATCTTTAAATACAACACACATTACACTGTATGACATTAGCTTGCTGACACCTCTCAGAGAGAAAACCATGCAGTAGGTCACTAAGCAGACAGTGGCTGACCAGAAGGGATGTGGGTGGAAGAGAGGAGATAACTGTGACTAGTTTAGTGCTTCCCAAAGTCATGCCTGAGTTGGACAGTGTAGACTTTTCACCAGACCAAGGGAAATGGGAAAAGTAAGCACAGTGCAGGTATTGCTTATGAAGTAAAAGTTACTTATTTTCACTTTAAAGGAGCATCTTGTAGTCAGCGAGCATTTACTTGCTGCATTTACAGTGTTCTAATTTGCTTTCTCTTGGGGCACCTGGGTGGCGCAGTGGGTTAAGTGCCTGACCCTTGTTTGTGGCTGGGGTCATGATAGGGGTTGTGATTGGGGTTGTGATTCGGGTCATGATCAGGGTTGTGAAATTAAGCACTGCATGCTCGGTGTGCAGTGGGCTAAAGACTCTCTACCCCTCCCCTCAGGGCAAGAGGACACACGTGCTCTCGCTCCCTCTCTCTCAAATACATAGGTGACTCTTTTAAAAAATTTTGTTTTTTTCTTAAGGAATGATGATAGTAGGTGATAGGTTTGGTGCTGGCTCATGGATGGGCTCATGTAGATTTGTTTGTTTGTGTTTGAAGATAGCCATTGCCCTTACATATCAAAATATAAATAAAACAATCCATCATTGGTCTCCATTTTTTTTAAATTATTTTGCTGCCTTGTGAAGTTCAAAATATAAACAACTTTTAGGTTAGATGATCCTCTGGACTCTTCCAATCTACGGTTTGCATTATCTGTGCCTTCCCTGCCAGCAATCCTTGGACTGAAGTATGGTGAGAAGAAGGGGAGGAATATAAGGGAGGAAAGGAGGAGAAGAGAGAGATTCCTGTGTGCCATTCTGGTAATTTTCACATGTTACAAAATATTATTTTTTTTAATTTTTTTCCAACTATTCAAAATATAAAAATCATTCTTAGCTCAAAAGTGGTGTAAAAACAGATGCAGACAGTATTTGGCCTGTGGGCTACAGTGTACCAACTCCTGAATGATGCTGTAAATTCCATGAACTACCGTGTTATATTTGTCACTGGGATTTTACATCCCGTCGCTGGGGACACAGGGACAATGTGAGGGGAAAAGATACATCTGAGTCCCTCCCCCAATGCCTCAGTAGCCTACAAAGCCAGCCAATAATTAAATATAGCATAGTGGTTGAGAATATGGCCCTGGGTCAAACCACCTGGATTCACATCCTGCAGCTCTCTTCGTAACAACCTCTAGCCTCTCACATCCAGTTCTCATAGCTCTAAGGTAGAGCTAATTTTAGCACCTGCCTCACAGAATTGTTATTGGGTGTAGATGAGGCTGTGCACAAAGCAGAGAGCCTGAGCGATGTCCTGTGCAGTCACTGCTCAAAAAAATGTTGACTACTGAAACCATAATAGGAAGGCTCCAAGTTCATTTCCTCTATAGCATCCTTATCATGGGATCCTTCAGGGTCTCTTAATCCTACATGAATGGTGAAGGCCCCTTAGTCCCGCTAGACTTAAAATCTTTTAGGGAAAGAAAAACCAAACAAACAGACAAACCTGGAGTTAATGAGTATAGATGTAAATCCCACTCGCTGCCTTATACAAGATGGACAGAACTTTCTTACCGATTTATTCCCAAATGTACCAGAGACCTCTGATTGCCACCTTCTTTGTCAGAGCCAGTAATGTGCATGCTTGCTGTCATCCAGAAAAACAAAAACGGGTGGCTGATTTAGATGTCTAGACTAGTGATGTCTCTCTGGACAGGGGTTGAAAGATAGGAAGTGGCAGCTCCAGTGAGATTTCTGTGATATCCAAGTGTGGTGACAGCGGCTCCTGGGCGGGGAAGAAGGGGCCACCGCGAGAGCAGTACACGGGTGTCATTCTCCTTTACTGGAGGGCATGCTGCCAACGCTCATGGTCAGTTGCTTAAGGCAGACGCTGGATGGAGGGGCCCTGCGAAGAGCAGCTCATGGAGTCTGTCTGGCTCAGTCAGCCACACTCGGTCAGCTCTTTTCACACACAAAAACTTTCGCCTCAGGCTATTGGCTGGGCAAAGGATCAATAATCATAATGCAGAATCAACAGACCTGCTCAGTAGAGTGTTAACCAGCTTTGAACGCTGCCAACTTCCCCTTACACTAAACCAGGCTGGGCTGGGCGTGGGGGAGGAGAGACTGGGGGGCAGGCAGGGAAGTCCACTTCTGTTTCACCAGAATGCACGTACGATGGGCATACAGGGTTTTGAAGGTGGAAAGAAGAAACACCCAAGATTATTTGGAAATGATTTCCTGGCCTGTTAATGACCAATAAAAATGTATGTGCGTAACTAGGTTCTTTTATTTAAGAGTAAAAAGAGAAATGTTTGCTGCCTTCCAGTGCTAGGGATATAGAAGGAATTGTGAGACATTGTTTCTCCTTGTAGTCTAGAAAACATAGTAAGCCCTCAACTCATGGGGATTTATGTAACAATATTAAGTTCATACATTAGTAATTGCCCACACTGTTGAGAGCCACAGTAACAGCCGTAGGGGAGGAAAAAATTTTCCTTGACCCTCTTAGGGTCCTTGACTGGGTCTAAAAATTAAACTGACAAAGACAGATTAACAGCAGAAAAGCGCACAAATCTAATTAATATTTTATGTGCTCATGGGAGTCTTCACAAGAGAATGAAGATCCAAAGAAGTGACCAGAGCAGGAAGCTTTATACCTTTTAGACAAAGAAGCAATAAATTTGTGAATTAGCAAGACAAGGGGTTTGGGCTAGAGGTAGTAAATGGTGAAGAGGTAACTAGGAGGAAGAGGTAAATAACCTGTAAATAAACTTCAAATATGTAAATAAACTTCAAATAAGAAGATTCCTCTGGTGCTGTCTCTGGACTAATGATAGTCTGTCTCCAGTCAAATGAAAATTTATTTCTTGCCTTTACATAGAAAAGGGGAAGACTTCTCTGCATTTACTACTTCACTGTTGCTTTCAATTCAAAATTTTTATGTCAGGCATATTTGGGGTGACATTTTCAGGTTTCCTTCATAAACCTCAGTAAACATGCTACATATTTTTAAATGCTTTATCGTTAATGCATTTGACCCCATTTTATAGATGTGGAAACTGAGGCACCAGAGAGCACCTAAAGTTATACAAATGACTTGGCAGAGCTGGGATACAGATTCAGGAAGTCTGTCCTGAAACCAGTGCTCTTAATCCTTCTGCCACATTGCTGGGAAGAGAGGGCAACATGCGGGCAATTCATGGGCAATCCAAGGGCAGGACAGGAGCTGAGACAAAGAGAACAGTGGGAAAGCCAGCTGATCAGGTGTCCTGGGAAGTGCATGTTGCCTTTATATAATACATTCAATTTGGCATCTTTCATATATAAGCATCAAGGACCACTGGGGTTTCCAACCAATATTTTATTAAACAAGTAAAACAAATTATATCTGTGTTCATATATGAATAATATCTACTAATATATTCAACATACTCTAAGAGTACTAATCACAAATACTACTTAATTCATTTGTAGTTAAACAAAAATAATTTTCAGTCTCTTACTATTGCTGTTAGAATCAGGACCAGTGCTTTGGCATTGGACAAACAACTTCAGGAGGAAATGTCTGGGAAGATGGTGGCCAGATGGGACTGACGGTAGGAAGGATCAGACAATAGTGTGTGTGTTCTTTGGCCTAGGATAGTACAGCAAGAAAGGGGAGAGAGGTGATCCCCTTTGACAGAGTTTTTTACTGAATGCAGGGCACTCTGCAAGCCCTTTACTGACAGCATCTCAAATCCTACTCACAAAAAAAACTGAAGGATAGATCTTAATATCTTTCTTTAAAGAAGAGGTAACTTGAAAGGATTAAGTAACTTGTCCTAAGCTCAAGTTTATAGCTAGCAAATCTGGGAATAGATCCTATGTAGATCTGGCCTAAGAACTGTCATTTCTGGACTTCTAAACCTATTAAGATTCTCTACTATCACAGCTTATTTTGCATTTTAAGTGAGGTTGTAAAAAAAAATGCATGTGACCTTTAAATGAATCATTCTCACAAGTTTTAACTATTTAATATTCAAAAGTGCTAAAACATCATGTAATCTTGGATCACTTCCTGATGTATTAATGGTTAGCAGGGTGCGAAAACCCATAAAATCATTATTAAGAGCTTTCTGCTCATGACAAATGATTTCTTACTTCATTAAGGTATATGGAAACTAAGAGGTACTTTAGTATTGGAAGGGGGAAAGTCATAAAATTTTTGCTTAAGAAATATCCATTAGTTCTGCTTTCTTAATGGCGAGTAGCACTTGGCCAAGCTGGTTTTTAAGTGATTTAGCATTTGAATAGAGAGTAATGGGTTTATTCTATTCTACCATGGAAAAACATTCCATGGTACATTCCATGGTGTTTCAAAAGTGGGTGCAAAAAAAATGGATCAAACTCAATGATAATGAAAATATATCCACTGTATCTTTTAGCCAAATAATCTATTTGAATTACTCATACACATTTGAAAATTTAAAAATTAGTTCAGCAAAAACAGCTTAATTAAGAGAAATGAATATCTTGAGTCTGAGGCTACTGTCATTACCATCCAAAAAGTGAAGAGCCTAATTTCCGTGGCCTTGGATCTATCACAGGGGCAGCACTTGTTCCTAGGACAGCAAGTGAACAAAAGCCAGAGAGTGGCCCTGACTATAATTTTGAGTTTATTCAATCAGGTGGAGCATCCATGTGTCAGCAAAATTGTCACATACTCTGAAGTCCTAGGTCAGTCCGATTTTGCAAATATATAGGCTGGCCACGCCTTGCCCTTTTAACTGCAAATTAAAGCTGGAAGAGTTTTGGAGCATTTCTGTTAACCCAAGCATAGAAACAGCCCTGGACCTAGCTCTGGAATCTTGCCAACAGTGCTGACCACCTGCATGTGGGTGACATGGTGGATGAATAGAGCCTCTCACAATGACTCTCCTTTTGAGTGACTGCTGAGCTGACCAGAACCCTCCATACCTGCTCTATAATAGATCAGTCGATGCCCACTTGACACTGCCCACCTGAGACCCATAGGCTTCTCCCTGGTACATTGCCATAAGCCTGCTCCACTGGTGGAGTTTTACAGTTACCAAGAGTTAGTTGTTTCTGTCAGTTGTGCTTAGTATAGTAAGAAAGTGATTTCATTAAACATTAAATAACAAATTGGTTAAGTACAAATGCATAAGATCTGTGTTTCTGTGACAACTAGGAACTGCTCTTCAATTAAATGTGGCTTGGAAAATATTTAAGAAGTTTGAGAAAAACATGGTTTAAGGTCAAGAAGGACTCCAAAAACACAAATTGCTCCATATGCATCTTTCAGCAATTGAACTGTTTCAAAGAAACCAGAAGTTGAAATTGTCAGTGGTGCATTATGGGTGGGACTTAGCAAGAACGATGTCACAGAATTTCAAAAGCAGACCCATTCCCAAAGAAAAGACCTGGACCCTATTTCATAAGATTGAAGAGTTGGCATACATATGTGTGTTTTACGTTATAAAATTTCTAAAACATTCACGGATCTGTTTATTTTTTTATTTCTCGTTTAACTAACTTTTTCAATTAACCAACCAGTTGGTTTTGAACCATCAAATAGGGTTTTTATCTTAATGTAAAGACAATGAAGCCAAATACAAACAAAAGCTAAATATGTTACCCCTAAGGTTTCAAGACCCAAACTGAAGGACAATAATGTAAAAAATCAGGAACCATGGTTTTGATGACCAGAAAGGGGAAGCAAGGTCACTGTGAGTGACGATGGAAAGCCCGACTCCAGGCAAGGGGGAACTCAAGGGAAGACTATGGTCACGCACAGTGAACCCCACTCCCAACCTGTGAATGCCACCCGTCTGAGTCCTAAGGCTTCTTCCTTGGAACCGTGACAGTCACTGGTTGAGATCAAACTTCATGTATTGGTTACAAGTAAAAGCATTGATTGGGACTAATTCTGGATCTGAAATGAAAGATTTGCTGAAAATTAAACAGCTTTCTATTTACTAATGGTCATCAAGAATCTTGCATAAACCTGCAGATCTAATTTTAGAACCAGTGACCTGAGGTTACCAATTACCTGAAGTTAAGAAATCAGTGCGGATATTTTAGGTTCAGGAATGATGTTTCAACTGGATAAGAATATACTCTTGGGGAGAAGCATTAGCAGTGAAGTGTCATGTCTACGGTCTACTTTTCAACAGTTTGGCAAAAAAAAAAAAAGTGTGTATGTGTGTGAGAGGGAGGGAAGGAGAAAGAGATGGTAACAGTTGGTAATGGTAATATCTAGATGAGAAGATATAGAAGGGCTCATTGCACTGTTTTCAACTTCTTGGAGGGTTTCAAATTCTCCAAAAAAAGACTTTCAGTCCAAGCAACTAATAACTAATTAGCCTGGTGTTAATTTTAATAGGTATTAAAATACCCAGGGCTTCTAGTTTCATTTTTTGCCATTTCTTTTTTTTTTTTTTTTTTTTTTATTGGACAGAGAGAAACACAGTGAGAGAGGTAACACAAGCAGAGGGAATGGTAGCGGGAGAAGCAGGCTTCCTGCCGAGCAGGGAGCCCGATGCGGGGCTCGATCCCAGGACCCTGGGACCACGACCCGAGCCGAAGGCAGACGCTTAACGACTGAGCCACCCAGGCGCCCCCATTTTTTGCCATTTCAATGATAGTCGTGCATAATTCACGCGTAGAGAAAATATCTCAGTCACGGCAATGCAACAATAGCCGTAGACTCGTATGTCTTGAAATTCCAGGTCCAAACTGGATGTAAACAAATTACCAGTTTTCTATCTACCCATTGATCCATTTAACCAATCCACAATCATCTGCTGAGTATATATTATACATCAGGGTTACTTACGTGAATAAGACTAGAATTCCTTCCCTCCTAGGGCTTACACGCACCAGGGAAAATATACATTAAAAATGTAAGTACAAGTGGTTCATGGGAGCAAATAAGAAGGATGACCTGATTGCATCTGGGGGCAAACACTTACTTGTGTTTGCTAATATTGAAAGATTTCCGGTAACATATAGCAAACATGGCATTCACTCCAAGAAATAAAATAAGGCCTGTCTCATGACCTCCATGTCCCTTCTCAGAGGCTAGAGGATTGGTAATTTGCCTCCTCTTACCTATGGTCCAGAGATTCTCAGAAACTGCTGTGTTGCGTCTGGGAGGCAGAAGACAGAGATGCTGTCTATCGTCCACTTGAAAATCGTGACCCATCACCACCGTGGGAACTCGAGCATTGGTCCTCGTGGAGGTGGTGCTTTCTTGCCCAGTATCTAGTGCTCTTGGGTGTAGGACTCAGACTCCTTTTGGAGGCCCCGTTGCCCCCCTCCAAATGCTGTGTGAGAGCAGCAGGCTCGTCCCTCCCACCCTTAGGACCAACTGCCTGCAGGTGCTTCAACCAGAAAGAAAATCCAGAGCTCTTGTCTTCAGGCAGCTTTTGCTTTCAGCTCAGTGACAAAGCATCTCAAAAGTAAGGGACACAAAACCTGGCTACTTGCTTGGGATGGCAGGAAAAAAAGGCATTACGAATGAAAACCAATGTACAAATTAGTGTGTCCAATGATTTAGTGTTCAGACACATTTCGGGAATTAGCTCTAGCTTGCAGACTCAGATTTAAGGCCATAGCTTGGACCAGTGGAATCAGGATTGCCCAGAGGGCCTTAAAACAGAGTACTGAGACCCACCCCCAGGGTTTCTGATCCAGCAGGTCTGGGGTAGGACTGATAGTTCCCATTTCTGACAAGTTTACAGGGGATGCGGATGCTGCTCATGGGGGGATCCCACTTTGAGAACTCTTGCTTCAGTAGAGAATGCTTAAATATGTGATTGAAATGAACAGAGAAGTTTATAAATCTAGAAAAACAATATTAGACATATTATGTCAAGGTATGACTTAATGACGCCAAACATCTGGGAGGAAAATCAGGAAAACTGTCTTCTAAAAAATACCAACTCTCAACCCTTGAGGAGAATATAGATTTTCCTTGTCAGTCAATCACTTTCTATTCATATAAATTGTGAGATATGTATAAATGTGGTGTCTGAAAATTACTATAGACTTCCTTTCGTTTAAAGGCGGCATAGACTACTGCTATAGGCTCAGGAAATAGATTTAATTAAGATGTTTTTGCTTGAGCATTTTATTTTAATTGAACAAATAGGGTCCTCCACTTCGGAAATATCTGAGGCAATTTCTCTTTCATTTTGTCCTACCAACCAGCCAGCACAGGTCCTAGACTTGCCCTGCCTTTGCTGTCAATTAATATTCATTTCCTGTGGAAAGCAAACTCATTCTCAGTTAATATTAACCTGAAGAAAAAAAATTAAGAAATAAATACAAAACCTAGAACATGTGTCAAAACACATCTTAAATTTAGCATTTTCAACTACCTCTTTGTTCCTCTGCTGGCAGAGAAATTTTCAAAAATCGACCTTCATAACAGTTGGCCTGTGCGTAGATTCTAAAATGTGTCAGAGTAACTGAGATAAGATAAGAGCACCCAAGCTCACAGCTAATTTTTTTTTCCTTTATACTAAGAACATGTTGATACATTAGTGAATTAGTTTGTTCTCCTTAAAGACACATAGTGGGTATCGATCATCTTTTCTCAGTCTTGAACATCATTTCAGGAAAAGAAAATCTTCAAATCACTTATAGAAGATATGACCGGTTAATATACACATATCCATATATATGACATATATGTATTTATATATATGGTTAAATCTAAAAAAACTTGCCAACATTAGACCACTTTCTGCTGGTGGTTGTGGCAATTTCATATGGCACAATTATACATTATCCTGAAAAAAAGGAAAGATGACTTCGCCTTTTCCGTAAACAACTTAAAATTCCCCAATACGATAAAAATGATGTACACTCACCCGAGCTCTCCTATATGCAACATCTTCGCTCTGCTTCTCCTGAGGTATCACTGTCCCAGTTCGGGGTGGCTGTTATCGAATAGTGTTTAATGCTCAAAGAACAGAAAAATATGTTTGCTTTTGCCCTGTCAGCCAGGATTTATTAAGCTGTTTTTAAACAAATTGCTTTCTTTTTCCCTTTTCCTAGGGCTGTGTCTGTAAAGATAAAGGCCAGTGCCTCTGCGATGGGATCAAAGGAGAGAAGGTAAAAACAAAATCTTAATACGGCGTTTTTCCTCTGTAGAGCTCATCCAGGAATTCGCTCTCATCAGAGAGACCCGCAGTGTGTTTGTTATTCCAGCCCCTAAATCCAGTTTTAAGGAAATTGTATGTAAACGTTAACCAAGAAAAAGGAAAAAAAATAGAAAATAAAAAGACTTCTGGAAAGTTTCATACAACTTGTGTAAATACCATCAGTTAAAATGCATCTCTTCGGTCTAAAGAAAAAGAGCAAATTAGCAAAAAAGAAAGCTTATAAGAATGCCTCTATATGTGGAAATGTTGATAAACATCAGAGAACGGCTGAAAACAACTCGATTTCACTCACTTGGATGGACGCATGGACGCAGGCATTGGAATCCGCAGACTTCAAGGCCTGCAGCGCTGGTGCAGGCGCGCCACCTGGCGACGGAATTCCGCAACAGCACTCTGGTTGAGGCCAAAATGCCGCACCGGGAAGTACTACAGGCGTCCCCCGCTTTCCGAGAGCTCGTCTTGTGCCGCTCTGCTTTTAGGAACGACACGCACTGCCATTCGTTTTGCTAACCAAAAGAAGTCCGAAGAGAATTTTGCTTCTCTGGAAAAAAAAAATTACCATACTAATGTAGGTTTTTCATAAAAGCAAAGTGGTGTAATTCGAACTTTCTGGAAGCGGGGATACTCTTCGCTTTACACCATTTCAATTTAGGAAAAGTTTCGTCGGAATTCTGTGCGTTCAGATAGCGGGGCAAACCTATAGCTCCATTGCAGAATTCAAGGAAAAAATAGAATGCCATGAAATCTCATTAGTTCGCTCCATTAACTTGCAATTTGTGATAATTAAGACAGAGGCCGAACTAAAGTTTTTTCTCTGTTTACCAAACCCTTTCCTCAGGGACACTAATGAATTGCTTAACAACATTGAAGGGTGACTAAAAATATTTTTAGAACGTATTTTTAGCTCCTTAGGTAAAATAACTTACACATAATTTATATACTAAATATAGCAGTTATTCTGTTTATTTTCAATTATTCTATAATTAACATGAGCTTTGATTTAGGTTTTTCCCTAAAGCTATGAATGTAATATATTCAGATGCATGTTAGAAACCTGGGATTCATTTTCACTCTCAAGAATTTATCAAGCCCCTACTATGTGCAAGATGCTATTCTAGAATGTGTGAGAGTAACTGAGTATTGAGAGAGGCCTAGCAAATTCTTTTGTTTCTCCTTTTATGGAATGTGTGTGCACATAACGATGTGAAATAGCTGCCTTGATCTCTTTCTCTTTTTTAAAATTTAATTTACCAATTGTGTAATCAAAATGACTGAATCAACCAGTGATATTTGTTATTAAAGAGTGATCCCAGGACCTATGTTCACCAGAAAATTCTTTTCTTTTTTTAAAGATTTTATTTATTTAACAGAGAGAAACACAGCGAGAGAGGGAACACAAGCAGAGGGAATGGTAGCGGGAGAAGCAGGCTTCCTGCTGAGCAGAGAGCCGGATGCGGGCTCGATCCCAGGACCCTGGGATCATGACCTGAGCCGAAGGCAGACGCTTAACGACTGAGCCACCCAGGCGCCCCACCAGAAAATTCTTTATTGGCAGAACCATATTGCTCATGGGGCCTAAATTATTTTCACTCACTCGTTACTAGGGACATTCTCATATCATCTCTTTCTAGAAAACATTTAGCTCACCCTTTTGGTTCTGCCACTCTTGATATCTCCTGCATCTCCTACACAAAGAGCAGATTGGATTACTAATTCCTGTGTAATCAAGAAAAGGCTAAAGCTGATAGCCTGCTTGTTCTTTTCAAACTACAGCGCAATTATGCACACTCCTCAAACACACTCTTGTGCCTTAGCCTCACTCTGTCTCCATCCCTGAGCAAACACACTGCACCAATCTCAACTTTCTCGCTGGCTTTCCCCTCCTGGTTCTTGATTAATTCTCTTAATCTCTGCTCTGTGTAGCGCCACGGTTTGGGGAAAAGTGGTTCCTACAGGACCAAAGGCAAACACTTTCAAGCCTATAGACTAAAAGCTAAATACTAAAAGCACGTAGCTTCCCGTTTACTGCTGAGTGCCAATTTTGTTGATCCAAGAGAAAAGTTGTCAAATGTCCTCATTAAGTTGTAAAGAAAAGAAAGCACTGGTTGTGGGTATGCATATGGCTGGATGGTCCTGTTCGGTGTGTTTCTTATCCTGTGTTGATTTTCAACAGGGGGAGAAAGGCTTTCCTGGACCTGCTGGTTCTCCCGGCCAGAAGGGATTCCCAGGTCCCGAAGGCTTGCCTGGACCACAGGGACCCAAGGTACGTCAGTTTATAAGCTTGGAACATCCGCAGTTCACCTAACCTTCCTTAGGCCTACCCCTGGGCTGCTGGGAACCCGGAGAGAATTCCACATCTCCGCCAACTGGTGGGCGCCATGCTGAATTCTCGCTCCCTGGGCCTAGCCAGGTCCTCAGAACTGCATCTTATCCGGAGAGCTTCAAATTTTCATCACCGTGATGTTCCCTACTTAACTTCACCCTCTTCCCTGATCCACGCAGCTTCTATACCTGCCTCTTTTCTTTCCTTTTGCGTGAAAGGGTGAGTTTTCTGGGTGAGTTTTCTTCCTTCTGTGCCCTGATCCTGGGATTGACACCAGAACCATGCCTCTTGGCTCTTCCTTTCTTTTTGATGTTAGCTTTTCTCTTTCAGTCCTCAAGCATGCACATGGCCCCCACACTAAACTAAAATGTTGTCTAGATCTTTCAGGTCCTGTAAGCGAAGGAATGCCATCCTTTCCCTGTCAAGATTTTAAAAACAAGCAAAGTAATTAACCAGGCTAAATGTAGTTCACCTCCTCCTTGCTCCTCTGCTGCCATAATTTGCCTTTGGTCCCCCGCCCTGAAAATCCTCCTGCAGAAATCACCCGTAACTTTTGTGTCCTTATCTGTCCCAGACCCTTCTGCTTTGTTTCAAACCATGTGGATCACTCTCCTTGAAACACTTGTCTTTCTTTGTTTCTGGGATCATCCCTCCTCCAATTCTCTTCTTTTGTCACACACCCTTCTCTTCTTTCATGGGTTCCTCTTTCTCAACTCATCACACATTTTTATCCTAAAGTCTGTGATACAACAAAGAGCTTTGTTCAGATAAATACCCTAGAGGATTTGCTAAAGAACTATATCCCCACTAGATGTGCTGATGGCTCTTTCCTGCTGCGGACAAGAGCTAGACTTAAGCCTGGGCTCTCATGCGCTCACGTGGTGGTTCCCCTGACTGCAGGCCTCCAGCAAGCTAGGAACTAATGAACAAGCTATGAAAGATCATTGAAATTGATCCCCACAGAGTCTTTTTAAATTTCATAGATGTGTGGACTACTTGTTCGGTCATCAAAGGCAACAGTTACTGTGAATTTATTCTGTGTCAGGCATTGGGATGTTTACCCCCGACTTCCCGTTGATCCCAGAAATCATGACTATGGTGACTCAGTCTCTCTGTTTGAGGGATGAGGAAACCGACGCTCAGAGCACTTAAAGTCACTTATCCTGGGCTCCACGGTTCCAGGTGGCAAAATCAGAGTTCAAATCTGGTTTTAGATGATGCCAGAATCAAACTCCTGGTAACCAAAGAAATTAAACCCACACCTACAGTTTCTAACAAGCAAAATATTGTGATTTTTCCAGGAATTCTACCATTTCATGTCTCTCTGATTCATGGATGTGTTTCTCCATTTCTCTTTCTTCTGACTCTAATTTTGGAAAGAAAAAATCATCTAGACTCTGGATATTTAGTGTGTGAATTCGGATCCATTCAGTGTCTGACCATCCCTTTGCCTTCCTCCAGGACATGGCCTGGGATATTCCCCGTTTCACTAATAAAATGAACTTGCTACTTCGAGTCTGAACTTGGGTCAACTCATGCCAACTCTTTCCTTTTCGTTTTGTTCTCTACCCCCCACTCCACTCGTTACACTGGCATTTCTTGAGAGAAGCCAACAATCGATTAAAATAATCGTTGTAAAATAAATAAATTAATTAAATTAAAATTAAAAAAAAATAATCGTTGTAAACATATGGTGCTTACAGTGGGTTAGGCGATGTGGAGGTATTCCATAAAGTTAATCCAGAAAATCCGGGGGCCGTGTTGTCATGGAGTTTGGATACGACAGCATACTTGATAGATGGACCCACAGAAGATAATTTGATCAGAGGCAGACAATTATTGCATATTAAAACCTGACCAAAAAGGTTTTTCAGATTTAAAAATTTCCTCTCTTAATTTTAAATATTGTATGCATGAGAAGAATCACCATCTTGGGGTCTTGCACAGGACAGATGGCATCCCGCAGAGAAGGAGAACGTGAGCATGCACCCAGGCATTCCGCCTCAGTCGGTGAAGACCATCCGTGGCCTTGACCCTCCCACCTCCCATCTCAGAAGACTCTGTAACAGCCCTTTTCTTGAAAAAAAAAAAAAAAAAATCAAAAATACCAAAACATACTGAAACTCCCAGGAATGATAAAAACGGCTTTTGGACAATGGAACTTTCACACCGAGTGGCCTGGTTCAAAAAGTCTCCATTTAAGGTTATTCTCTAAGAAATAGGGTCTGTACACCATATTCGTCCTATGCCCCAAGCAAGTTTATCTCTGGTTCAGGCAGTCCTTCCTTGGCTGTTCGTTTCTTTGTGCGTGCCAGGCCCATTTTGTTAATAAAGTCTTTCTCGTGCGCAGAAATATTGGCTGCCATTCTTATCACCCTTGTAACTGTTTCATCATCCTCATCAGACCTCAGCAGCTGTCTCGATAATGTGGGGTTTATACAGCAGCTCTTCGGAGACATTAATGGGAACAAGAGTCATTTTCTAATCTGGTGAGAATGTAGATTCAGAATCAATCCGTCTGAGAGGTGAGGGAGGCCTGAAAGCCTCCCAGGTGATGTTAGTCCTGCAGGCCCCTGGACCTCACATTGGGTAGTGGGGCTTTGAATGAATTTCTTTGTCCTCTTCGATAAATATTTTTGCTTCGATTAAGCAAACAAACAATCTCACTGTGTTACCACTGAGATAATCACAAGAGCAAAACATCTATTCTGTGTGAATAGAATGGGGACTTTTAATGTATGCCTTCTTAGTGCCAACTAATTTCCAGTGCCTTTTTTTTTCTTGGATCTAGGGCTCACCAGGACTCCCCGGATTCACTGGTCCCAAAGGTGTGAGGGTTAGTAGTCCAATGTGTCCATCCGGATGGTTTGATGAAAATTCTTCTTCTTTAAAAAACAAGAACTCTGCACTGTCAAAGTTACACAAATGTCACAAAGGAGTATATTCTGTTTGATATACTCTATAGGTGAAGGTCAAGAACAGGTAAAAGTAATCTGTCATGGCAGAAACAAGTGGTGACTGTGTTGGGGGTGGGTGTTAATGGACTGGGAAAGGGTGTGAGGGGACCATAGGATGGGGGATGGAGAGGTTCCCCGTCTGGATGGGATAGTGGTGATACCCGTATGTACGTGCGCTCATATGTAAACATTCCTCAAGCTCTTTGCAGAAGCTTGGGGCTCTCTGCTGTATGCAAACTACCTCAAAAGTCCCCCCAAAGAAGGCAAAAACAATCTTAGTCACCTCTTTTTAAATACTGCACTGCGTGTTAACTAAAATTTAAATAAAAATGAAAAAAGTTTGATAAATGTACGATTTTGAGAAGTTTGTCCAACCCTTTTTTGTTTTGTTTTGTTTTTCAAAGAGTGCTTAGCCCTTCCTAATTATAGTTGCCACGTGGTGTTATCAGAATGGTAAATACTTCTATGTTTAGAGGTTGCAACACTTTTAAGTGGTTTTTCTTACCACCTTCCCCTTTTCCACACCTTTAGGGAATAACTGGATTGCCGGGATTTTCAGGTCCTCCTGGACTTCCAGTAAGTAATGGGGGAAATATGTAAATTTAGAAAAAATAAAAAGAAAGTCCGTTTTAATGAAGAGGTTAAAGCAATAGCACAAGGAAATGGGTACTGTGAGGCTACGTGATGAAGGTGTCACAGTGGAATCACGTCATATATTAGAGTGTGGATTTATAGGACACACGAGTCCAGTTGGATTTCCTGAACAATCCAAACAGAACAGAACGGAATAGAATGGGTTGGGATAGGATATTAACTCTGTTTAATAGTGTAGAATAATAAAATAATAGTTACCTTGTGTATACATCACTCTTTTTACTTTCCTTTCTTCCAGCTTAAAATACCATCTTAAGGACTTCATTTTATATAGAAAGGTCTTTTGTTTTATCTAAAATATCTGTATCTCACTTGATAATTTTTGGCTCTGATTGGCCCATTGTGTTTGCTGTAATTTTTACTTCTATTACCTAAAATAACTAAAGATACTACTTAACTATTTAATAGCCATTTGTATTTAAATAGCTATCTAAATTAGACCATCTCTTCGCCCACCTTGGGTCCCTCATGATGGCCACTTGTTCCCAGGGTCCGGTGCTGATGTCACCTTTCTGAGACTTGCTCTGTTTTCAGGGCACCCCGGGCCATCCTGGGCCCTATGGACCTGCTGGTGTCCCAGGGTGCAATGGTTCTAAGGTATGTACCTCTCACACAGGAGTTGGTTAGGAAACATTCTGCAGCATGAGTCAATCAAGGGGAGGAGGAAAGAGAAGGCACAGACCTTCCTTGAGAGATTCTTTTAGCCAGAACCCTTGGTATGTGTCTTCAGGACAGAAACATGACGGTTTTCTTTCTTATGGCATGGTTTCTGATTATCTTTTGAGGACGTCCTCTCATGTTCTCCCCCAAAAAGACAACTGGGGTCTCACCTGGTTCCTTTTACCTGAGGTTGTGAGTGTATGTAAATCATAAATGAAAGCTTGGAATGCAAAATTGGTCTTTGGAAAAGAGTGACTGGGCTTCCCAGCGTTCACTCATGCCCTTTGTTTTGTGACAGCATCCCCATTTCCCCCAGAATGACGGCCATGAAAGAACTAATTACTCAAGTTTCAAGGAAGCAGCAATTAAAAAGTTCTTGGCACAATTAGACTTTTGCCATTTATGCACAATTTGAGAAACAGTATATCCTAATCCTGTTTTCAATTAAGATAATGGTTTTCTGGCCTTCAGCCTCATGACCCAGTAGCCATAAGGAATTTGGGTTACTTAGTCTAGATTTACCACTGCAGGGGCTGGAAGAGAATAACAGGGAAAATATCTCAATAGGCTGTTCTAGAACAACTGAAAAGAATAACAAGCTTTGTATGCCTTTCAGGGTGAGCAAGGGTTTCCAGGCCTTCCGGGGACACCAGGCTACCCGGGGATCCCGGTAGGTGTCCATTTCTAACTCCATATAAAGTATAAATACAAGTCATTTACTCCAGAGTGGCCACGTGCCGAAATCCATCATGACTTTGCGGAAGTCAGGGACAGCCAGTAGTAGACATTAAACTCCCGTGTGGGGGAATGAATGAATAAGTGCTTTATGAGCCCAGGTTTGCGCTTTGAGGCTTTATTTTGCTTTAGAGACATCCAAGTGGAGATGAGGGAGAAGCAGCTGGATTCGGTTAGAGGAGAGACCCTGGATGGTACTGACACAATGCGCAAGAAAAGAGGGAGAAAGAGTCTCAGAACAGACTTAGAAAGCCCCTGCATGGGACATCTGGGTCAAGGAGAATATGCCTGTAAAGAGGAGGGCCCTGGTGGTGGAAGACCAAGAGGAGGATGTTGTGGGAGCCCAGGGAAGGTGTATTTCAGTAGAAGGGAGTGACTGACAGCTGCCCAGCGCTGCTGAGATGTCCAGTAAGATCTGAGGTCTTGTCATTGATGCTAGCACCATCACTATCATTGAGGACCTCAGCAAGGGGTATTTCTAGTGTGGATGGAGGCAGGAAGCAGGTGAGGGACGGAGGGCTGAACAGAATGGAAAGATTGCAGATAACATGAAGGAGAGACTGGTAGGGGGAGATTTTGTCTGTTTAAATGAAAGAAACTCAAGCACGTTTAAAAACCTGTGGGAATATACATTTGATGGAATACTACTCAGCCACCAAAAAATTGAAATCTTGTCATTTGCAATGACATGGATGGAGCTAGAGGATATTGCGCTAAGCAAAAGAAGTCAATCAGATAAAGACATGTCGTATGATCTCACTCCTGTGTGGAATTTAAGAAGCAAAACAGAGGAACATAGGGAAAGGGAGGGAAAAATAAAACAAGATGAAATCAGAGAGGAAGACAAACCAAACAGACTCTTAATCATGGAAAAACAAATCCAGGGTTGCTGGAGGGGACGGGGGTGAGAGATGGGGTAGCTGGGTGATGAGCATTAAAGAGGGCGTGAGATGGAATGACCACTGGGTGTCGTATAGGACTGATGAATCACTGACCTCTACCTCTGAAACTAATGATACACTGCGTGTTAATTAATTAAATTTAAGTTAAAAAAGAAAACAGTGGGAAGTAGACAGCGGGAGAGAGAGCAAAAGAGCAGTAAGGACAAAGCCGTGATGTTATGTATTTGGTTTCCTTTTTTAGGGTGCTCTTGGCTTGAAAGGAGAAAAGGTAAGTCATGTGTGGCATATTGTTCTCGAAAATCTCTAAGTGTACGTATGAATGGACTGCTACTAAATAATGAGGTATAAGTAATTACAAATCAGGTTTCATAATTCAGAAACCAACTAATAATTGGGACAGGATGCTTATTCCTATTCAGAAACTTCTTTTAGCTCTTGTCATAAATATCTCTTAAGCAATACGTTTGTAAAATTCTTTTTTTTTTAAAGATGTTATTTATTTATTTGACACAGAGAGAAAGGTCACAAGTAGGCAGAGAGGCAGGCAGAGAGAGAGGGGAGCAGGCTCCCCGCTGAGCAGAGAGCCCGATGTGGGGCTCGATCCAGTACCCTGGGATCATGACCTGAGCTGAAGGCAGAGGCTTTAATCCACTGAGCCACCCAGGTGCCCCATTTATAAAATTCTTTAAGGGAATAGAGTCTAGGAGAAAACTGACCTCACCCCGGGAGCCCCACCTTCTAGAACAGGAGTTGCCACTAATTTGGGTATCTTGAGAAATGGTTTCTCATCCTTGTGTCTTTCTTCCTTCCACAGTAAATTGTCAACTTTAGGATATAAGAAAACCTTTGATTTCTTCAAAATGGAGTAACTACATAATCCCATATCATTTCTCCAAATGTATATCCTGGAAAGTACTTTTATCCTTGAAGCAGTAGGACCTTGAAGAAGCATTTAAAGGAGTTTTGAAAATATAACATTGCTTAAGGTTAATGAAGTTCTTCATTTTTAAGGGTGCTCCTGCTGCGGAAGGTATAGAACTTGACGGAAGAGGTGACCCTGGGCTGCCAGGAGTTCCGGGATTCCAGGTATCACATGTCTGAGAAGGTCCCATTGTTCTCAGTCCTCTACCTCTGGCTCTCAGTATGTGTCTGTCTGTCTTGTCTGTCTGTCCCTCTCCTCTTTCTCCTCTCTCTATGTCTCTGCAGCTCTGTCTCCATCTGTCTCTCCTCTCTCTGTTTTCCCCTAAATCTTTTTCTCACTCTCTTAGGGACATTTTTATGGTTTGTTTTCTGTTTTCTTTTTTGTTTCATTTTCTTTTTTTATTGAGGTGTAATTGACATATGATATAATAGTTTCAGATGTGCAGGGTAGTGATTAGATATTTGTACATATTGTGGAACGATCCCCGCAATAAGTCTAGTTAACCTCCGTTACCACAGTGACGAATACTCTTTTCTTCTTGTAATGAGAACTTTACTTTCTTAGCAACTTTCAAACCTGGAGTACAGTATTGTTAGCTAAAGTCGCTGTGCTATACCTCATAAGCCCAAGACTTATTTATTTATGACGGGAGGTTTCTACCTTTTGACCCCCTTCACCCATTTCGCCCACCCTCCATCCCCACCCTTGACAACCACAAGAACATTTGCAGTAGATATTCATATTTCTTCTGTTGACATATTGACTTCATTTCATTCTAAAACATTCACCTCATAAGAAACTCCATGAAACTAATATAAAAGGATGATATTGTGCCTAAGTCTTTTAATCTCTTCTTACATCTCAATTACCCAGGCTTTCCTAAACCTAAGGAGGAATCTTCAAGGAATAGTTATGCTCCACTTATTCTGTATTTGTTGAAATCAAGGATAGGTTTGTATCATACATGGAATATCATTTAAAACTGTAATGCTAAATAACAGCCCTATTTCCAAGTTTGCATGACAGTAAGTAACGGGGTTTCATTTAAACGCATTGAATAAATAATAATAAAGAACGAATGCTTCTTTCTCCCATTGAGTGGTTTACTTTCTGATCTATATGTATGTAGATCTGAGCATGATCCCTATTGGATATGAAGAGACACAGTTATTTGGGGGACTGTGTATGCTTTACTTTGGAACTCAAAGGGTCTCTTGATAGACCTAAGGCACAGGTAGTAACTTCCAGGTTAATTAACCAGAAAGATTTTAACTTAGTTCAGAAGTGTATGTGGAAATTTCTGGAAATCTGTCTAAGTGAGTCAAAGAGTTTGAGTTTAGGGTGTCGAACTCCCTGATGGTGAGCCATGCCGACTGACCGTGAACCACAAAATGGGACAATGATGCAGTTAGGAGCTTTTACTCACCTTTGAGGAAAGATGCAGAACATGATGGCACTCGATTTTTCTTGCTTAGGAAACACTTACGGGGCCTGATGCTGAAGGAAAGGGATCCAGTAAGAAGAGATAGCAGCCATTTGGGACACGGATGTGTCCATTAAATGTACATGGAGTGTTAGCTAGGTACTGCAGTGTGCTGCTGATGAAGACAGAGCAGTGGGACATTCATCGATACAAGATATATTTATTACATCCCAATTATGTGTCAGCAACTGTTCTAGGCTCTAGAGATACCGTGGTGCACAAATTAGTCAAAAAAAAAAAGAGTTCGAAAAAATTCTTGCCCTCATGGAGCTGACATCCTAATAGGAGAAAACAGAAAAGATGTAAATTAGTAAAGTGCATAGTGTGTTGAATCGTAGTAAATGCCAAGGGGGAAAATCATGCAGGGGCAGGAGGGAGGAAGTGTCCAGGTAGGAAGGAAGGCTGTGGCTTTAGATTGGATGGTTGGGGAAAGGGTGACATTTGAGTGAAAATAAGAAAAGGGAAAGGATATGAGTCATAAAGATGTCTGGGGAAAGTGAATTCTAGGCAGAAGGAAAGCAGGTGGAAGGCCCTACCCGAGGAGCATGCTTGGATGAGGGAGACAGACAGGGAGACAGAGAGATAGACAGAAAAGCAAAATTAAAAAAAAAAACAAGAACAAAAAACCCTGTGAAATAAAGTAAGTGCTCTGGGTGTTCTGGCAATGTTGCCATCAGCATATTCCTGGCAGCCTGTTACACATGGCAACATGCTGTTAGGCATCTTTCTTTTCTTCTTTTTTTGTAATTAACTGCAGCCATAAATAAGGGGCATCATGCTCCTCAGATTTCATTAAAATATTTTAATGGATTTAATTAATGGACGTTGTTCTTAGGTGAGAAGTAAATCCAAACTTACTCTACGCTTCTTTTAATTTACAGGGTTTGCCAGGTCTTCCAGGCTTTCCGGGACCTATTGGTCCACCTGGCCCTCCAGGATTCTTAGTGAGTATGAAGTCATCACCACTATAGACCCCAAAACCTAATAAATTTATTATAGTGAAAAACTTTACACAGAATTTTTGTCTTGGCACATTTATTGATGTAATTTTAACTTGTGCATTTTTCTAGGGCTTTCCAGGACCCATGGGACCTCCAGGACCTAAGGTAGATTATGGTTCATATATCACAATAGCCAGAACACTGAAAATGAGCTAAAAGACGGACCTGGTCTGACTGGACCTGTGGTTACAGCCTGGCCCGTCTCTAGAAGCCACAGGATTCCTGGCAGGAAATGGAACAGGATAAGCAGCTCTGTATTCCTCACTTTCTTCTCCCTGCACTTAGTAACTTGATCCTTGATAATTCATTTATAAGGATTTCCCTATCAGGAAAGAACAAGTTCATAGATTTCCCATTTCCAATAATTCTACCAATCACCCAACACTTTATCCTATAAACTTTTGTAGTGGACTATTTCCCTACACCAACCTGATCTTAATGCTAACAAATGAAGGGTGAATATTCATGTACTCATT
Organism: Procyon lotor; assembly: GCA_028646535.1. Lineage (NCBI taxonomy): Eukaryota > Metazoa > Chordata > Mammalia > Carnivora > Procyonidae > Procyon > Procyon lotor. The sequence continues at coordinate 7,865,098 of CM053605.1, read as the reverse complement.
AAGCAGGATCCTGTATGTCTTTCTCATAAAAAGACCAATTGCTAGTTTTGGGGAGGAAAAACTTTTCCTCTATCCTTTTAGGTTCCTGACTGGGGACATGCAAATGGAACTGAGAAAAGACCGATTAACAGGAGAAGAAGGTTTATTTCATATGCATGTGGGGGCCTCACAGAAATGAAATGAAAACCCTAAAGAGGCCGTCAGGCCCAGAGGCTCCGTGTACCATTGTAACAAAGGGTGATAAATTTGTGGGGGAGTGACAGGATAAAGGAAAAGGGTTTTGAGCTGGTAAGGGCAGTAAATTGCAGAAAGGTAAAAATATGGGAGAAACTAATGGAAGAGGAGGGTTATTTCAGTAAGATTTGTTGATGCAGATTTCAGTCAGTGCTGGCTCCAGTGATAAGAGTTGTCCTCTCTTCCCGGTACAGGAGTGAAGGGCAGGGTGACATCTTCCCCAAGGGAAGATGCCTCCATGCCCTGCCCTTAGGCAAATGGAGGAGGATAGAGTGCTGAGATTTAAAGTCTTTTGGTTTCTTATCTAGACCTTTTTTTCTGTAGCTTGTGGGCTAATGGGGGGGAAGATCTACATATCCAAGAGCAGAAAAGCCAGTAGGCACTTGTGATGAGCTCAGGATGTAGTATGGAAGTGATGAATCATTGACCTCTAATCCAGAAACCAGTATTGCACTGTATGGTAACTAACAAAATTTAAATAAATAGTTAAAAAAAAAAAAGGAAGGAGACATTGGTTGACATTGGTTGAAATGATAGATTAGCCATTGTTACAGCAAGACAGACTATTCACATTAGACTTAGCTCATTTCACTAAATTACTCGTGAAAGGAAATAGCCTGAAATGTTTTCTTAGCCTCCTTCAACTTTTGAATTTCAGAATCCACAAGAAGTTCAGTCATCCTTCCCTCTTGTCTTTAAGATGAGAAAACTAGGGCATCAGGAAATTAGATAACCAGCCGGTGGCTGAGCCCAAAAAATGTCCTCCAAGCTGGTTTCTTCTCTTCCCCGTCCCACCCCACCTCATGTCATCCTTTGCCTTGTGAAGTCAATCCTTTAGGCTCTCTGCACTTTATGATCTCCATGTTTGAAAGAAACATGTTGCCCCTCTCCTCCAAGAAATAGCTAAAGCAATTTTTATAATGCTGACATCACCATTAAAATACAAACGTTTAGTTACAAACATTGGAAGGAACATCAGTGGGTTTAGACTCCTCATATCCATGTTTTAAAAATAACTTAGTGTTGTCTTTTCTTACAGGGTCACATGGGCGATAACGTGATAGGACAAAAAGGAGAGCGGGTAATTCAAATATTGTGGTTTATTTGTGGGCAAGACATTTTAAGTTTCATAGCAATCACCCTGCACCTCTTAGTCCCTAAGTGACACTGGAACAAATATGTTTGCTTGGTTATTTGCACACTCTTCTTACCTAAGAGCCAAAGAATTAATTATTCTTTAATTAGAATTTTAAGAAGGAAAATCTACCTCTCCAAACACCAAACCTCCAAGGTGGTGATGTTTGGTTTTGCATCCCTGAATGTGTTTGTTTTTAGGGTGTGAAAGGATTAACAGGACCCCCTGGACCACCAGGAACGGTTATTGTGACACTAACAGGCCCGGATAACAGAACGGTAACTCTTCCATTTTATTACACGGGTTGTGTGTTCTCACTTCCGGGGTGCAGTCCTCGTGGTCCCTTACCTCTTTTATAAGCTTGCCCTCTGAGCCATCTCAGCCAGCTTCAGCCTCTGGATTTTGTTTTTTTTCCATCTGTTACTTGAGAACCAGAAAACATGAGACAGGGATCTGAGGCAAGATCAGACCATGATTCTAGAAGGTAGAGCCTGGATCTAATTTTGCTCACCTTTTGTACTCACCAACCCCCCTCCCCTAATTGTTCCTAACTCAGATGGGGATTCAGTGAATATTTTTGAATAAATGATAACAAAATAGGTGTATGGCTGTGATCCAGCTGGACAGTAATGACCTAAAGGTAACAGTGGAACAGTGTGATAATCAAATGGGACATTTTTACCTGCCATTATATCCCCAAGGGCAATGTGGCCTGCATTCCTCTCCAAGGACACTGTGATCCTGTTCTTCAAAATGAACATTTGCTTTTTTGCTCCTACCAAGGTGTAGCTAGAAGGAACAGGATATAGAACTGAACTGAATGCTCAGAAAAAGTGAATCATAATATAATACTCCAAACCTAGACATAAGGTTGATCCCAAATGTCTGGGGGGAGGGGATGCAAAGTGAGGGGTTAACCAACAATTTTCTTGTGGATTAACTACGAAATAAACATAAATCTTCCTCCTTTAAACTTCTGGTTGTTTTTAATAATAGTTTGATTGAAATATAATTCCCATACCATGTAATTCACTGCTTTAAAAAATAAAATTTGTGTGTTTTAGTTATAATTAATTTTTACATTATTCAGATATAACTTATATACCATGAAACTCACTTATTTAGTGCACAATTCAGTGACTTTCAATGTATTCGTGGGGTTGTACAACTATTACCACTTGCAATTTTAGAACATTTTCATCACCTAAAAAATAAACCCCTTAGCCCTTACTCTTCAATATAATTAATTCTTAATGATAGAAATTATCCAAACAAAACTGAGAAGAGTTAAAACAGAACATGGTGAAATTTGATATGACCAAATTAATAACTCTCATTGAAGAATGGAAAAAATTGACCTAGGGAAAATAACTAAAGTTCTCAGAGGTAATCAACAAAAATAAAATTAATGAAGTCTAAAGTGTTATTGGCCAGAAACAGATAGGAAAAAAAAAATCTTGATGAAAATCTAGATCTGGAAGTTTTGACCCAGGGGAAGATTTTTGAGTTTGAAAAAAAAATGATGGCCCAAGAGGATACTCACACTGGGCAAAATACAGTCAATAAAAAGCGGTAGGAACACAAACAAACCTGACTAAGGCAATCAAATCCTCCTTGTAACATATGCTCAAAAACTAAGTGATCCCAGTGAAAATAATTCCTGTATATTAAAAATGAAAATAAGATACATCGGGAACGATTTGAATGTGCTTA
>CM053605.1:7840725-7853201 GCA_028646535.1 Procyon lotor | reverse complement strand
AAAAAATAAAAATCCAGAAAGATATTTTATTAAAAAAAAACACAAATATAGTCTATCTCCATTTCTATCTCCTTTATGATGAAAATAACTGGTGAAGAGCAAACAAAGGTTTGCTGTGCTGATTTTATTTCAGAAATATGTCATTCCCATGAATTCCAGCTCTCCAGCTATTTGACCTGTTGGCTGATGTGAACAAAGTTTTAGGGGTTATTATATGTATAGCATCCTGCTGGAGGACACCCTCAGTGGGACTCAAGAGACTTCCAAGTTCATGAAGTGTTGCCGAAATCCAAGGGGCACAAAGCAGCAGAAACCAGACCACTCTCTGATTTTAGTAATAATTCCCTTGAAATGCCAACTGCTGTGTAATTCAAGATTTTCTCATTGGCTGATTATCGGGTCCTCCTATCCATGGTAAGATTAACCCGTGTAAGGAGATACTGGATTGAAGCACTATCCCAACATATTCCTCTTGTCACAGGCTCTGAGTGGGGAGAAGGGAGATCAGGGTCCTCCAGGGGACCCTGGCAGCCCTGGGTCCCCAGGACCTGCAGGACCACCCGGACCACCAAGCTATGGACCACGGGGAGAACCTGGTCCAAAGGGCACCCAAGGAGTTCCTGGAGCCCCTGGACCACCTGGAGAAGCCGGTTGGTTAGTTTTCTTTCCAGTCCTGTTTTCCTATGGAGTGGGTCCATAGTTCTTAGAGCAAGTGAAACTTTCCCAAGACTAATGAATGCATAGAAACTTGCTTCTGATCAGTAGAATATGTCAACTCACAGACACTGGGAAAGAATATGTAGGATATGTTAAAGAACATTCATTTTCCCTTTACAAAGTTTAGCTGAAATTTCCTGATAGCCTGTCTCCATTTCCTAACAGAAACATACGGGAGGGGGAGGTCCATTCATATGGCTCAGCCAGTGGAGCTTGAGACTTGGTCTCAGGGTCAAGAATTCAAATTGAGCCCCATGTTGGGTGTAGAGATTACTTTTAAGAAAAAAATCTAAAAAAAAAAAAAGAAATATATGGAATGTGTGGAAGTCAGTTATAAACAAAGGAGAGGCTGAAATCTATGAAATTGATCTTGAGAAGCCTCTTGTAAGTCTCAAAGGCCTGCTAATGTTATTGCAAATTTGCTCTTTTTGACCCATAATCCAATGGATGGTTTATAAATAAAACTTGAAAATATTGAAGATAAGTGAAGAGAAATTCTCTGATAATAGTTCTAAAGTCCCACTAACTTTTGGGATCCACATGTTCTGAACATAGTTGGTAGACTGAGGAGGGATCTGATGATCAATAGTTTATCTGTGGCAGAGAACATGGCAGATGGTGAGAATTGCCAAGTTGAAGACAGTTTTCAACAAATAATGCCACCCTATAATTTTTTACTTCTAACATCACTTTTGAAAGGGTGAGACCCAATAAACTAATGACCTCCAAATCTTTTCTATAGTAAAAAATTTGTAAGTGCCTCCCCCAAGTACTTATATATATATTTTAAGTTATATGCATGCATTTCCATCCACACATGAACATAAAGCTTCTTTTATGATTTTGCATATACATTCTGCATCTTACTTTTGAGACTGCTGTTCTAATCCAAGGGTTGGCAAACCATAGTGGCCCAGAGTCTAAATCCAGTCTACCGCATATTTATGTATGACCTGCAAGCTAAAAATAGTTTTCATATTTTTAAACGATTGGGGGGAAAAGAAACCTTTTGAATAATCCTTTATGGCACGTGAAAATTATATGAAATTCAAGTTTCAGTGTCCATAAGTATGTTTTGCTGGCACACGGTCACACTCACTCATTTACATGTTGTTTCTAGCTCTTCCCATGCTCTGGTCGCAGCGCTGAGTAGTGGCATAGACCAGCTGGACCACAAAGCCCAGATTATTTACTATCTGGCCCTTTACAGAAAAAGTTCTTCTAATCTATCTTCAAATCTTCTGTTCTTTCTACATACGAATTTCTGGTAAAAGACTCCACTGTTGTAAAATGTATTATCATCAAATTTTCCCCATTACACTACTGTAAACTTATTTTTTTTCTATAAATATAGGTATAATACAAATCACTAACATGTTTTCAATGTTGGCCACTATACCCACATTATCTCAAATCTTTATGGGCCGGGGAGGCTTTATTTCCCCAATGACACACGAAGAACGTATCAGAGGTTATGATATGTGCCCAAGCCACACTTCATGTTTTCTTCAGCAGAGCATACTTCCTTCCCATGCAAACTAGTAGCCCAGTAAATAAATATTGTACCAAATAAATATTCACCAATGTTTAAGATAAATTCCATATTATCGATTTTCTTTTTTTGGAATAGCGTCTCTTTCAATAGACCGGCATTGAGGTGGTTAATGAAAATAACCAAAAGGGAATTATTAATGAAAACAAAGCTTAGGCAATAGTCAGTGGTTATAAATATTCTTCAACTGAATAAAAAAGTTTCAGTGGGTTAGTCATCTTTAGGCCAGTTTTGAAACCTATGGAAGCAGAGACTTTTTCTATTCTGTGGGATATGTTTATAAACCCCTTGTATCACATTTGTTTCCTCTGAACCAAAAAAACGCTTCACTATGCAAACCAATCTTACGACCACAAATTTTCTTAAGGTCCTAAGGGAGAATTCGGTATTTCAACACCAGTCCCAGGGCCCCCAGGACCTCCAGGGCACCCTGGCCGTGCTGGCCCCCAAGGTCCACTGGGTGAGTATCCCCTCTGCCAAGTCTGGTGCCTGCCATCAAATGGCATCCTGACTGTCCTTGGAAAGTACTGTCCCTTATATAAGGAAAATATATATCTTATTTGTTGGCGCCAAAAGAGAGCAGAAGCCAGAGTTCTGTGAAATAATAAGCCCACAGATAGGGGACTTGTCATTATTCTTTGAGATTATCCAAATTATTCCCATTGGTGCCTCTGAATCTAAATAAATAAATAGATAAATAAATAAATAAACAAAAGAAGGAGGAGGAGGAAGAGGGGAGGAGGAGAAATAGTATGATTACTTAAAAGGAATTCAAGAGCAGAACAATCTCCATGGGTTTTTGATGGGAAGATAAGTGATTTTGCCAGTGGTTAATCAAGCTAATTCCCGCAGCTTCTTCATTTGAAAATGTAACTTCTTTGCCATATGATCTAAAACTTAACTTTGCATGCACGGAGGGAGGCTTATGTAGCTCAAGATATCTAGAATATTTCTTTGTAGGAATTAAATTCTATCTTAAGCACTATTTGTAGCTCCTAATGATTAGACCATTGGAAAAGAATGGAGAGGAAGGAAAAGTATACAGTTGGGGTTACGTTAAAATTATCTCTTAATTTCCCAAAAGGCCTCGGATGACACAGAAACTTGGACTTCTTGTTTAAGGGCAAGATGAAGGGACGTTTCTTACGTGGATGTGTGTGTGTTTCAAGGTATCCCTGGATCCATAGGCACGTGTGGTGATCCGGGTCTTCCTGGGCCTGATGGTGAACCAGGAATTCCAGGAATCGGCTTCCCGGGGCCCCCTGGACCTAAGGGTAAATGTACAAATTTTAAAACATAAGGTTCATTATGGATATTTAGAAAATGCAGATACAGGTCATGAATAACATAGAAAAGATCCATAATGTGATATTTTAAATAACCACCCATCTTAAATGGGAAAAAAAAATCTTAAATGATGTTAGGCAAAAAGGCAGAATTCATATAGATTTATGCATCCCATCTCAATTAAATTTTTTAAAATATGTAAAAAAAGTTGGAAGGAAATTCACCCAAAATAGTAGTAGTAGTTCTATTTGAGTGTGGAATTATGAGGAATTTTTTCTTGACTTCTTAGTAAATGTCTGGACTTTTTACTTTTTTTTTTCACTTTATACATGCCTTTTATAATTAAAAAAGACCTATTAAATGACAACTGGTTTTCCTATACACTCCCCTATAAATTACAGAAGTTATTTTCCTTTGAGAACAAATGCTGTTTCCCATTGAAGGGAAATCACTCCAAAGAAATCCAGATGCTGAGAACTCAAACCATAACCTAACAAATATATCAGAGTCTTGTCCAGGATGACATACTAGCTATGTCATCCCTGGGTTATTGCATAGATTTTCAGATTTTATAATCCTTTTATGTTTGTTTCAATATTATTTAAAGTATCTGTCAAAATATAATCCATTTTGATACTTGATCTCCTAGATTAATATGTCATTAATATGTCATATCATGCATTAGTTTTACATAAATATGGGGATATTGATCTCGGTTTATGAATATTTGAAATGGGAAATGTTTCAAGAATGTCTTTGACTCCAATTTCTTGGATGTCTTCCCAGTGATCTGTGAAGTAATGCTGCCTGGCTCATATTTTTGCCTCCTCCTTCTTGGACTCCGCATTAAGAAATTGCATCCTTGTTTGTAACCCTGTGGATTCACTCTCTGGAAGGAAACTGTAAATTATGGGGATCAGAAGTATCCTGAGAAATCCATGAAAGTTCAGACTCAAAATTTCTCAGTTGAACCTAGTAATCCCATAAACTAATGGTGAACTAAAAATTGGTCAAATTAGAAATGCAAAAGGACTCTATGAATGCAGCATTGCTTTGCTAGGGTTTCCTCCTGTGAACTGCGGAACAGAACAAATGAAATGTGTGACTCCTTTCTCAATTCTCCTATTACAAATATATAAGAAAAAGAAATTAATTCATTATGTTCAATGGCATTAGGAAATAATTCTCTTGAGCAACCCATGTTGACAAAGGCTACCTAGGGCACCAGATATGCTTTATATCTTCATCTGGGTTGTGCTTGGAGAGATTGATAAACACGCAAAAATTCATTTGGCTGTACATTTTGTGTAAAATATATTTCAAAGGAAAAAGTCAGCCAAATGGTCAGCAATCAGTGGGATTGCTGCATCAAAATTGTAGCCATACGATAAATCTTGGAACACAGAAAAAATAAAATTAAATTAAAAAAGAAAAAGAAAAAGAAAAAAAAGGAGGTTTAAAAAAATTGCAACCATGCTAAACAATACAATGGGGAAAGTAATCTAAATCAGATCCGCAACAATTGAGGATCTGATTTAGAATGGAATTTTTTAATTACTAATGTAGCAGTTGGTTTATTCATCATTCAGGCTTTCATAAAAACATTAGATAAGATCACAAAGATACTGCTCTAAATCTTTTCCTAAGCCTACTCCTACAACCTTTATTATGTTTTCTCTGTAGGGGAGCAAGGTTTTCCTGGAGCAAAAGGAGCACCAGGTTGTCCAGGAGAAATGGGGAAGCCCGGGCCACCTGGAGAAACGGGTCTCCCAGGAGCCAAGGTCTTCGAGATTTAAAACTCAGATGGATGTTTGAGGATGGATGGGAGCATTCGCAATCAGCCCGTTAGGATGCTCTGGCTGTAGGAATTATCTATGTATTGGTAGATGATAAAGATACTAAATACCTTTTAATGCTTCTCTGAACCATCCCTCCCTTTTAGAGGGGAAAAGTCGTGTAAGAAGACAGTTTTGCCTCCCCGTTTCCTCCCTAATCTTCAGGGACGGTTCAGAGTGTTTAAAACGGAAGGGCTCTAAAAAAGTGTGGGTCACCGTGAGAAAAGCTGTCGAAAGTGAGCCATCTGGACTGTTTACGATTTCAGTCTTCTCTGCAAAAGTGGCAGTTGCAGAGCCCCAAGAATGGTCAAGCGTAATTTTATAGGAAATTCAGCAACTAGAGTTGAAAAAAGAAAGAATGATGGAATGGTGGTTAACTGGGCAAAAGGGATTATTTTCAAGTCAATAGCCCTAATGATCAGTCAGTAGCCAAGACAGAGTTGGAAGTGTTACATAGTGAAACTAACATGCATTCTGTGCCACAGGGAGAACCAGGACTAGCCTTGCCGGGAGAACCAGGAACACCAGGTTTTCCAGGAGAAAGGGGCAATTCTGGGGAAAATGGAGAAATTGGACTCCCTGGACCTCCAGGTCTCCCTGGAATTCCAGGAACTGGAGGGCTTGGTGGACCCCAAGGTACAATATAGCAAGTGTGATTACTTTTCTCCATGGTGAGCTCTGCTAAAATGCAGCGAGTTGAAGGTGCTCTAGGACAACTAATTCTTCTCAGACTTCTAGTTTAACAAATAGAATCTGCAGGATCTAATTACTTTTCCTTTCAACATTGCTGCTCTCCTTTGTTTTTTTCTTTCCTTCCTCCTCCCTTTCTTCTGTCCCTTATAACAATTGTCCTTTATAAAAGGCATACAAGTGGTATTAAATATAGGTTCAATTTAGGGGGGAAAGGTACAGGAGAAGGATTACGATAGCAGTACTAGGACCTCGGGTTTTGGCAACTAAGTATATTCCTGAACCCTATTTTGCAGGGGATCCAGGGAAGCCTGGACCACCTGGAGAAAAAGGACCCCCAGGAAGGTGCACAGAGGGTCCCAGGGGAGCCCAAGGACTTCCAGGATTAAATGGATTGAAAGGGCAACCGGGTAAGAAGAGGGCCTTGAAACCAGTTATTAGGCAGACAGGTGACAGGAGATTCCTGCTCTGTGCTTTGCTGTTTAACATGGGAACTGTCCAGCAACAAGTCCTGACCACTGTTCAATGGGAAATGTTATTTTAGCAATCTCAACTGTGTCATGGATTTGTTGCAGTGAGTGCCACCTAGAGAGTAAGAGACCTGAAACTATTACAATAACATTGGTTTATGTCTTGTATGCAAGACAATACGAACACTGACGATACATATAAACTTATATTTGCACATATATTTATACACATATAAACTCTCAGAAAATGTTTTATCTTTACCTCCATACGTATATCAAGTGGTAAATAGATATGTAGTTAATTGCTTCCCAAGCAACATGAAATAAAGGTATGAAATAAATCTAAATGCTGTAGGCTAGGTGGCCCAGATTATGTGAAATTTACTCTATTTTGTTGGTTCTTCTCATTCAGATCTGTGAACTGAGAAAAATCTTTTAGAACTCAGCTAATGCCTATGGGCTGTCACATTGCTTTCATGTTCACAAACCAATTTTTGGCCAAGACGTTAATGGTTGTTGTCATGCTATTCTTACTTCCAGAAGTATCTGGTGGCTCACCTCCCCCTGTGGTTGTGTATGTAATTCTGCAGGTTAAAGACTGAGTGACAGTCATAAAGTGCAGTCCCAGGATGTGTCTGCAGGACTAGAAAATAGATCTAAATTCCACACTTTTATTACTGCACAAATCACTGAAACAGAATGTTAAAGCTAGAAGGGATCTTGGAAATTGTACAGAAGGGGATGTCAATCAATCAATCAATCAATCAGATGAATGTGTGGTTTGTCCATAATCACACAGCTACATATTTATAGCCATAAAAAATGTATTTCTGGAGTTGGTGGGGAAAGCAGTTGTGTGTTCATTCATTCATTTTGATTAAGTCATTCATTTCTTCATATACAGGCAGAAGAGGTGAAACAGGGCCAAAGGGAGACCCAGGTATTCCAGGCTTGGATAGATCAGGCTTTCCTGGAGAACCTGGACCACCAGGAATGCCAGGTCATCGAGGTGCAATTGGACCACCTGGTCAAAAAGGATATCCAGGAAATCCAGGATTTTTAGGACCACCAGGTATCCTTTTTTGTGCTTTTTTTTCCTTCTTCCATCTTCCATATTTTCTTTTAGGGTAGCTGTATAAATTAGACATAGGACTAGGCTTTTGACTCTACACTCCTCTTTCAGTTAGTGTGTTTCCTACTGAATTATTTGCAAAGAGGTCAGAGAGCAGAGCAATGGTGGTGGTGGGATGATCACATTTCACAATTGCCTAGGGTATGACAACTTTGGCCATGCAATCCTTTTTATATGTTACATACTAAAGGACATTTGCTAGTATATTCTTTAGAATTTTTACATTTGTAAGGGATACTAGTCTCTCCTTTTCTTTGCTCATGATATCTTTGTCTGATTTTGGTATCAGGATAATGCCGGCCTTATAGAACAAGATGGAAAGTATTTCCTTCTTTTGTATTTTCTAGAAGAGTTAGTGAAGAATTGACATTCCTGAGACATTGAGTTGAATTCTCCAGTGAAGTCATCTGAGTCTGGGCTTTTCTTTGTAGGAAGTCTTTACATTACTAATTCAATTTCTTGTTATAGGTCTGTTCAGATTTTCTATTTCCTCTTCAGTTTTGGTAATCTGTGCCTCCCTAGGAATCTTTGTATTTTGTCCAAATCATCCAATTTGCTGGCGTATAGTTTTTCATAGTATTCTCTTATCACTCTTTTTATTTCATCACTATTTTTATAGTTTATATATTTGAGAATAATATTCCAATAGTCTCCTCATGGCATAAGGACCTCACCAACCTCTCTCCTCCAGGGAAGAATCCAAAAGAACAACTTAATCTGCAAATCATTCTTTCGTTTATATTATTAAGCTCCTACCATGTGTCAGCACCGTTCCAAGCCCTTCATGGACAAGACTCCACCTCTGACAGTGGGGGAGACCATAACAAATGCATTTAAAAACTACGTTCAATGATCGACAACTGCTCCGATATAAGGGACTATAACAAAGCCGTTGGTCAAGGATTGGGAGAGAGTAATCTAAAACTTGGACATGTTCTCCTTTCATGTGCAAATGTGATTTGCTACCAAATGACCTCCACACACATGACACAATAAAGACTGTGTACTAACCTATCTCCCAGACAAATACCGTTATTTTTCTATTTACAGAAACCATTCCTTCAACCCTCCTTAGAAGTATGAGTTATTTTATTTTATGGAATATTTTGCTTCTCTCATGCTGCACAACCTGACCTGCTTTGTGTGAACTTGTTCATACAGGTGAAAAAGGACTAATGGGGATGATGGGCTACCCAGGAAACACTGGCCCTCCCGGGCCCTCCGGGAACCCAGGCACCCCAGGACAGATGGGTAAGTGAGGGAGTATCTTTCCAGGACCAGGAGGCATGAGCTGTGTTCGCTTATTTAGCAGCAAATTAAATTCTGTTTTATCCCTTGAGGGAAAAGTAGTTTCCCCGAGAGAACCATGTCTTTGATTTTGCTATTTTGTGTATTCTTTTTTCTATTTGAATGGAGTTGAATTTTCTCCCTGCCCTTTTATGCCCCTGTCTTCACGGGGCTGCCAGTTTTGGTTTATCTGTCTTCTTTTGTTTTGGTGTATGGTAGGCACTGTCAGCTTTTGAATCCTTAAGAACTACTTCAAGAATTAAGGAACTGATGTTACTACTTCTGATTTGTAGGTAGCTTGGGAATTCCAGGCGCAAAAGGTGAGAAAGGGCCCCCAGGAGCCAAGGGGGAAGAAGGAGATGAAGGACCTCCGGGGCCTTCTCAAATATCCAGCTTGCTGGGGGACAAAGGAGAACCAGGCATCAAAGGTACAGCCTTCTTCTGTGTTAGAATCAGAACCTTCCGGCTGATTCTGAGACTAAGAATTATCCAAGAAAACCCCCGTACTTGACAAATGAGGCCAGAGAGAGCCGGTGTTTCATATCCTGCCCACAGTCACAAAGCCGGCTGGTGGCCCAAGCCTGGATGAAAACCGGGTCTTCTGGGCCTTGCACAATAATATGTTGCCTCCTCGACACACGACTTTTTGTTTTCACGTTAATTCTGCATTTGGGTCCGCTCTATTTAAATTGCTACTAGTCCATTTTAAATTATAAGCCTCAAACCCTGCTTTTTGCCGTGTGTGGCGAAAGTAAACTCAGATTGGCTTACGGAGTTTCCTTATCACTTGCCTTTTGCCCGCCTCGCCGGCCACGTGACAGATATTTATTCAACAAGTATACTTTTTAGTGCCTATCAACTGGGTATTTCGTTATGTCCTGAAGGCATGGAAGTGAGCCCAGTAGAGGTAGTGCCCTGGTTGAGGAAACACACAGTTCAGTGGAGGGCAGGAGGGAGGAGACCTGAGTGGGTCTGTAGACATCTTATGCATAGGGCCAGATAGTTAATATCTGGGGTTTTTCTGGACTGCATGTGGTCCCCGTTGTTGCATATTCTTTTTTATTTGTTAGCGTTTGTAGGTTTCTTTCCAACCTTTTAAAAAACAGGAAAACCATTTTTAGCCCTCGGGCCATACAACACGACAGCAGATTTGGCCCGCAGGCTATCTAGCCTGCCAACCCCCACAAGCCCAAAGCAAACAAACGTGCTGAATAATACGGCTTTTTTTTTTTAGATTGTGATAAGTGACATAAATAGGAAAAAAACAAATGTTACAAAAGAAAATAGCTAATCACCTGCCCCTCACCATTCCTTTGTATATGCTAGTTTCTTGCCTGGGCATCTTGTCCTGTTTCATGCTTTTTCCATCCAAATAGCTCCTGTTCAGTCTTCAACACACACATGCACACACACTATCCTCTCTTGCAGAAATTCGTCCCTGGAGCATATTGTGCCCAACTCTATTACAGAACATATTACACTGGGTGGTAATTGTTTATTTACTTGGCCGACTCCCCAATTAAACACTAAAAACTTGGGGAAAGGGAACAGGATTTACATTTCCAGGACTCAGCAGAGGACCTATTCATTCGATGCTCTGTCCTTACGTGAATGACTAAGGATGTTAAGCAGGAGAACAGCGCAAGGCAGGGCATCTGCTTGAGAAAAGGCCCAAAGCCAGGCCATAGACAAATTGGTAAATTCTTCAGATGCCAGCGGAAGGAGTTTGTAACTTGCCCTGTAGGTATTACAGATTCGAGGAACATTTTTAAGCCAGAGAATAATGCGATCCAGACCCTGTCTTATGGAAAGTAGGAAGGAGCTGTGGGAAGTTCACGAGCTTTCCAGCCTGCAGATCTGGTCTCGTATCCCAGCTTCACCACCGATGGGTGGCGGCTCCAGATTAGTCCACTGAATTCATAACAGTCTCAGCTTTGTCATCTTGACGCCCAGTCCGGAAAAGCTCAAGGATAGACTGACATTGGCTGCAGATTAAATAAGATAAATAAAAGAAAATAATGTTTGCCATGTACTAATTACTTAGTAAACGATTATTGTAATAAATGGATCTGAGAAGGGGACACTCTGGACAAGAATAGTGTAGTAAATGGTCCCCTGTCATTACTAAAAAAGAAAAAAAAGTTTTCAAAGAAGCTATATTGAAGGCCCCTAATTCTTAAATATGTTTGTTTAAAGCGCACCTATTATCATCGTTAGTGTTATTTAAGAACTAACTTGTGCCAGACATCGTGCTAATGCTTTATACATATTATCTCCTCTAATCCTCTTTTGGAAAAGAGCCCACATCCCACATCTGCCCATGCCCTAAACAAGTATGTTACGTGGTATTACACTAACATCTCATCAAGTTTAATCAGGATGTGGAGAAGGCTGATAAAATTCTAACCTGTGTTCCTCTTACATGGTTTTTAACTTTAGGATTTGCTGGAGAGCCTGGTGAAAAAGGAAACAGAGGCATTCCAGGGTTACCAGGTTTCAAAGGACTAGAAGGACCCCCTGGACCACCAGGTCCTCCAGGTAGAGCTGATTCTCTGGTAGAAATCTCAGCCTCTACGTGTTGCCAGATGTAAATGTAGCCAAAATGTGTCTCTTGACGTACTGGGTTGAATATGAATTTTGCTCGCACGGTGTTCCAACAGACATTTGCTTCAAAATTAAACCCAAATGAAGCTGTTTATAGTCAGCCTGTACCAACTAAAAAAATACCAACTTGCACAAAGTTCCATTTTTATACCGTGAATGTTATTTTGACGCTACTGATACATATTATGAAATACACATTCTATAGTTTATCACAAAATCCCATATCAGAGAAGAAAATCAGATAACAATTTAGAGGTTTGCAGATCTGCCTCTTTCTTTTTGAAATAAGCTATTGATTTTGCAAAGAAAATTTTCTAACTGAATTAACATAGCCCCCTCTTCTCTGTGACCACATCAGTGACAAAATACGTTGCATGGGCAATCACATTTCAGTATTGCATTTGGAAATCTATTGCTCTGTGGTGGCAGGAGCTCCCTCTTGTCTGCTGGCATTGGTCCTAGGATGATTGTGATGTTTGAAATCCAAGAATCTAACTTTCTCTAATTTTGGCTTGTCTGGGTCCTCAGTCCCTTCCTTATCTGGAGGCAAAAAGACAGCTATACAAGCATGTAAACTAGCTGGCCAGGCTGCTCAGAATTCATTCATTCATGCAAACAACAAATATTTATTGAGCACCTACTATGTCAAGAACTGTGCAGGGCATGTGACCATTTATTTGTTCTCAAGGCCCCAGAGGAGATTCGGGCAGCATTGGGAATCCCGGAGAACCCGGACCGCGGGGCGGGCCAGGAAGCATGGGGAACATGGGGGTGCCAGGTAAGTTATAAGATCCTATTATGAGGGGCGCCTGGGTGGCTCAGTAGGTTAAAGCCTCTGCCTTCGGCTCAGGTCATGATCTCGGGGTCCTGGGATCGAGCCTCACATCAGGCTCTCGGCTCGG
>CM053605.1:7825396-7840225 GCA_028646535.1 Procyon lotor | reverse complement strand
AGGCTTCCCATAACAACGCGGACTGGGTGGCTTAAAGAACAGAAATTTATGTTCTCGCAGTTCTGAAGGCATCAAGGTTGTTAGCAGGGTTGGTCTCTTCCAAGGCCTCTCTCCTGGACTTGTCTTGGGCATCTTCCTGCTCAGTCTTCACACGGTCTTCTTCTCTGTGTCTGTCCTCATCAGTTCTTGTGAGGACGCCAGACACATGGGATCAGGGCCCACCCCAGTGACCTCATTTTAACTTAAGTGCTTTTTTTTTAAAGCCCCTCTCTCCAAATACAGTGATATTCTGAGGTACTGGGGTTAGAATTCAGCATGCGAATTAGGGGTCAACACAATTCAGTCCGAAACACTATTGCAATTTTTTTTTTTTTTCTGGCCTGTTTCCAGACTGATCATTGCTTTCTTAGTGGCTTATCGTTTGAGTTTAAGTTTGGCTTATCGTTTAAGTTTTTCTTTTGTTTTAACAAAAACGACTGCCAAGCTCCTGGGTTGCAGCTTACTTTGAAGATACTATTTAAGTGATCTTTTCAAATACTGAAAGGTTCAGTGGATTTGCTGTTCACTCCCAGTTAAAGTACCACATCACATACGAGGGGTCCTTGTGGTTGGTGCACACACGCCTTTGAAAGCGACCGGACACATTTCTGCTGGGCTTCTGTGGACAAGCAGCAGCCAGGACAAAGGCCTGAGGGCCAGTGTGAGCACAGGTGACTGTAGGAACTGAGCACCTGAGCCGTCCCTGGAACTGCTCAACTTGTGCTGTTCTCCTTCCTTCTCTTCTCTCTTCATTTGTAGGAAAGCCGGGCCCGGATGGTGATTTGGGGTTAAAAGGCATCAAAGGCGTTGCTGGTTCTCCAGGAGTCAAAGGCCCTCCAGGTTCCATTTTTTAACTTTTGTCTATTTCCCCTTCACGAGGGAGGCACATTTTCTCCGGAGGTTGGGATCTCTGTAACCACCTATCTGCTGCCCCTCACGAGGTCGCTCCCGGGACAGAAATGCAAAAACTGTGAGCTTGGGTATTTAGACCTAACTAAGTCGGAGATCTGCCAACCCACACATTCTCACGGGATAATCCTCGCGATAGGGTTATTCTGTTCAGAGTGTTCACTGTGACTTGAGCATCACATAACTACCATCCTGGGAAAGGAGGCCCTGTAACAGAATTCTACACATGACATTTCTCTTCTCAGGACCTCCAGGCTACCTAGGACCTCCTGGACCAATGGGTATGAGAGGCAGCCAGGGACGTGATGGAATTCCTGGACCAGCAGGAGAAAAGGGAGAAACAGGTACAACTTGGTCATCAGCTCGGCTCCCCTGGCTCTATTTTATACTGAATGGTTTAGTGGCGGTGTAATCCTTCACCGCTCTAGACATTCTTCTTCCATAGAATTGATAATATGTTTAATGTGTTCTGGATGTATGGTAATTAAACGGCCTTCTATTGCCAAAGTGAAACTGACCAAGCGGCATAAATGAAATTAACTGGATAGAAAATATTAACGCACCAAAATGATCTCTTTCAGGTTTGCTGGGGGCACCTCCAGGCCCCAGAGGGAGTCCTGGTGCTCCAGGTGAGAAGTGCTTCCTCCCTGACCCTGGTGATAGCTTCAGGGACAGAAGCTAATCTTGAAAGGCCTGATAGATCAAATAAACTCCACTTGGTGAATGAAAGAAGTCCCAGTGGTAATATAGGATGTTTGTATTCTTAGTTGTTCAAGTAAAAATGCTTAAAAATTATTACCGTCATAACAAAGTGGGGGCTGGGATCCAGTTTTGGAATTTCCTTCTGTTGAAAGTCTTTAAAAATCAAAAGACTTGCTGTGTGTTCCTTTGTTGTGGTTGTTAGCATGGTTTAAATGTCCCACCTCCTCAAAGGTGGAGGAGGAATTGAGGCCTTCTCTAGGAGGATCCCTCCCTGCTATTCTGAGTAGGAAGGGCAGTAATAGCATGCAGTCAGACCACAAATTCTTTCCCACCTTGTTATCTCCATCACTCCGAATCCCACCCCCAGAGCCAGCCCGTGGTTCACGCTGCTTTTTATTAAGGGCTCCCGGTAACTTCCTCAACACCAAACATGGCAGTTTACCAAACATGTCATTCAAAGGATTTACAGGTTTTTAGTTTGACAGACTGTCAGTCTGGATTTCTCATGCCAGTGTTTGATAAGATAAGCAGTCTCTTCAAACTTTTTCCATGTTGTAGAGAAACCTGCCAGAAGAGATATTAGGTTGTTTGCACCTTCTATTACGCTTCCTAGATGGGGGTCCTGCAGAGAGGAGTATTAGAGAAAGGGCAGTACCTAATGAAGACCTCAGGGTACTGATGTTTACAGGAACCAGCAGGGAGAAGCTGAGAAGCTCAGAGGGGCAGCAGTCGCCTCGTGACCTATCAGCTCAACCGTGCAAAGTCTACAAGAGCTATCCTTTTTCATTTGTTTCTTGATTATGGCATAGTCTCTCTGGTTGAGCTCAATGTCCTCACACCTCTGAGACTCCACCTTCCCCCAGGAGCAAAAGGCTTCCCCCAGGTCACAGATCAGTTTTAGAATTATGGTCAAAAGGAGAGTTTCTGTCCTATGCTAGGCTATGCTCACAGTTTAACCATTTGGAACAAGAATGCTTTGGCATCTACTTGGAAATAAAATTTGATGTAAAAGGATCATACTTGAAGTAAAAAAGCCTTAAAAAAAAAAAAAAACTAGCCTAATTATGTAAGTAAATGATTATGCGCCTCAATCCCCCTAGGATATCTAAATATGGAGAAAAGTTCATTGAGACTTGGAAGGTATGAAAACTTTTAATTAGTTTTAATTCTTCCAAATGTTAAAAAGAAATCATATTACAAACAAGGAAGCATCTTTCTGGGCAGGAACTATACAACCTAAGACCGCATCTCAGTGCCTCAGAAAATTGCGAGTTCCTGTCATACAAATACAGCATTTCAGAGCTTGAAGTGAACTGAAATCATCTACCCCTGTCTTTGAAAAGCAGATATTACAGGCAAAACAAAACAAAAGCTAAAAACCATGATAGACAAAGGCTAGATATTCCACATTCATCCATTTCATTTTGTCATCGCTGTCTTCCTTTTTTTTTTAAGATTTAACTTATTTGAGAGAGACGGAGATAGTGACAGAGATAAGAATAAGGGAGGAGAGGGAGAAGCAGGCTCCCCACTGAGAAGGTAGCCCAACTCGGGCTCTATCCCAGGACCCTGGGATCATGACCTGAGCTGAAGGCAGACGCTTAACCCACTGAGCCACCCAGGCGCCCCATCACTCTGCTTTCCTGCACAATAACTTCCCAAGCCTTTTCCTGTGCTCGCAGCCTCACCGGCACTTACCCTTCTCCTTTCTGTGTGCTACATGTGTGCACATGTCTCCTACATGTGTGCCATTCACTATTCCTAGAATAACCCAGAGATAGGAAAGAAGAGGGAGTGATTATTCTCAATTCATATAATGTTTCTCATTAATGAATGTCAGGGCACAATTTCCCCGAAGTTTCTCCAAGATGAAAAATATTAGTAATTAAGTGGTGACCTTTTAGGTATCCTCTTTGGTAAATCCAAACCTCTGGCCACATTTATCCCTTCCAGACTAGTGTTTGTGTTGCGGGGGGGAGAAGCAACCAGTGGGCAGAACAGGGATCCCAACTTTGTTGCTTCTTTGTCTGGGTGTAGCTGGGCGACTCTTCAAATACTCCCATCAGGGTCAGGAAGTTTGGCTCTGAATGCTCTCTTGAATGGTCAATGATTAAATAATGACATTATAATTAAAGTTCATCAGATGATAATAATATTTGTAGCGTATGGTTACAGAACACTTTGGAGCTTACACCACACTTTTCCATCATTTCACTTGATCTTTAAAGACTGAGCTACACCGGGTGTTAATCATCATTTTTAAAACAAGAAACTGACATATACAACAGTGAGGTGACTTTGCCAAAATCAAACTGAACTAAGGCAGAAACAGGTCTTGACTCAGTTCCTTGCAGACCTACACTTCTTTTACCAGCCTCTATTAAAAAATATTTTGTGAATCTTTAAGCACAGTGTGTCTGCATTCCTAGAGATACCCCTGGTAGGGGGGTTACAGAAACTTACCAAACCTTTTTCTTCCCAGGAGCCAAAGGAGACAGAGGTGCCCCGGGCCTACCCGGCCCCCCAGGCAGGAAAGGGGCAGTGGGAGATGTGGGGCCACAGGGACCCCCTGGCATAACGGGACTCCCAGGGCCACCAGGTTTTCCTGGCGCAATCATCCCTGGCCAGAAAGGAAATCGAGGCCCACCCGGCTTCAGAGGAAACCCAGGTAGACGGTCTACTTTTAAATAAGATAAAAGAATGGAAAAAGCATTTGACAACAAACTTTCAACCTTCCGCTGATGTGTCCTTGTTGCTTCTTTTTCCCTCTGGTCTTCACCTTCTCCCACTCACTCGCTCTCCCAGAGGGCAGCTAACCTGCTGCGGCTGCTGGTAGTCTTGTTGTTAAGTTTTTATTTAAATTCAGGTAGTTTACATACAATGTAACCTTAGTTTCAGGTATACAACCTTGATTTAAGACTTCCATACAACACCCAATGCTCATCAAAGCCATTGGTAGTGTTGAGGCTGTTGGAAAATTAGTAAATACCAAATTAATAAGCCTAAAAGAGGAGGATACATCCCATCACCAAGATCTAATTGAGTTGCTACTATGTATGGAGTACCGTGCTGGGGGCTCTCACAGAACGTCGGGAGGGAGAAACGGCTCCTATCTTGGGCCAGCTGTTTTCCTGGCATTATTTCATTCTGTCTTTACCACAAGCCCGTCACACTCCTCAACACAAAGAACGTGTGGGGTAACAACGGTGCATAGTTTGCTGTCACCCAAAAACATCAGCCATAGAACTGGCCACGCGCCCGGACTAGTAATACTGACAGGCCCTTTGTAAATTCAGGTGAGCCCGGTCCTCCGGGACCTCCAGGGAGCCATGTAAGAGGCATCAAAGGAGACAAGGGACTCATGGGCAAGCCTGGCCCCAGGGGTCCGCCTGGAACTGTAGGAGCCCAAGGGCCACCAGGTGCGCCGGTAAGTGTGGGAAGTTATTTTGACTTCTTATCTTCTTCTAAATCAATTGTCAGGGTCCAATGTACCCACAGACAAAAAAAGATTCCCATCTGTGATGCTTCTGTGCCCCCAACAGAAGAGTCTAGAAGGTTCAAAGAATGTTAAGAGTTGGAAAGATTTGGCTTCTAGAAGTTTGATTTGTAGGGGACCCTTTTCTATGCCATTCCTGACTTTTTCTTTAGAAACTGAACAACTCCAGTAATGGAATCTTAACAACAACAAAAAAAAAACCTCAGAGTTTGGGATCACTCTAGAGGACAATGTAATTTTTCTCTTTTAATAATGCATTCAAAGTTATCTGTGCTGTCCCCTGAATGTCTATTTACTTTTTCCCATTGAGGTACCGTCCAGTGTTTGTAAGTAGCTGTTGTCTCCTTTAAGTATTTCCTCCCCTAACAAATACCCGTGTTTTTAAAATTCAGTTTAATCCTTCATCAACCCTGCCTCTAGTCTGAATATATCCTGGTCAATTTCTCCCTTAAAAACACAGCCCCCGAGACAAACACCACTGGAGAGTAAGAACTCAGTTTCCCCATGGGGTGGCTAAAGGAAGGAAGAGTCTCACCATCTTGAACATCACTATTTTATAATCCAACCTAAAATCCTGCTTGGGCTGTTCGGCTGCCATGTCACCACACTGTCAGTGCCCAGTGAGCTTCTGGTCAACCAGAGCCTCTCTGTGTGTGTTTGTGAGTGTGTGTGTGTGTGTGTGTGTGTGTGTGTTTGAGCATGCACAGGCATGCACGCACCTTTTCCTCATGAATGGCTTCTAAGTTTTCTCCATTACTTTTAGTTCTTGTCTGTTTATTTGTGGTTGGGGTGCAGAGCTTTCACATTTATTTTTTATAGTTGTCATTGCGTCCACTTAGGCTTATGCTTCCAGCCTCTAAAATTCTCTGAATTTCTCACTGGACACCTGGGGCATCCTCCCTCTCTTTCTCTTTAGCAGCATATTTGAAAACCCCGTTTCCCCTGTTTACATCAAATTCTGGGAGATTGATGAGGAAGTCGGAGTCATGTCATAGAATCTTTGTGTTTTCATGAGTGATCGGCAATGAGGTACTTTAGCGTGGCGGTATGTCAGGAATCATGTTACATTCCCTTAAGTTCTCTTGGTATTTGGTTTCCAGAATCTACTTTTTTTTTTTTTTTTTTTTTTTAAGATTTTATTTATTTGATAGAGAGAAACACAGCGAGAGAGGGAACACAAGCAGAGGGAATGATAGCGGGAGAAGCAGGCTTCCTGCCGAGCAAGGAGCCCAATGCGGGGCTCGATCTCGGGACTCTGGGATCATGACCTGAGCTGAAGGCAGACGCTTAACGACTGAGCCACCCAGGCGCCCCCAGAATCTACCTTTTTAAAACTTTTTTTTTTAATGAAATTATTTGCCCAGTCTTTGCTCTCATGTTCTTCATGATTCTTTGAAAGTGGCAAATACTGACCCTATAATCACAAGGAAAGTCCTTCCAAGGACACTGGGCTATGGAAAGTATTGTTTGGAAATATGATCTCTCATAAGTCCATTGGGCTTCTACATTTGCACTTGAGAGGTAATTCTTCTTGAAGGATGTCTAAACAGACTCTGTGCCTTGAACAACCCTCTCCTTGCATGGAGCTGCTTCCTCCTCACTCAAGGGCTGGGTCTGGCACCAGGCCCTTCTCCCTGGTTACCTTGGCCTCTGGAGAACAGGCCAGACCTCAGGAGCCTGAGAATCCTTGACCAGGGGGTTCTGTTTTCTTTCTCTTTTTTTTTCACCTCACAATACCTTATTCAAGCATTAGGACTATTCCTTCTTTCATCTTCTTGCTCCAAAGACAGTTGACTCAGGCCAGTTTTGCTATTCTTGGCATTTTGAATGACCTTCAGTTCATTGTTTTCAAGTAATAGTGTTCTGTCTCAATTCACATGGATACTGTAATACTAGATTTAACTAACATTCTGACGTGTAGCTCCTTTCTGAAGCTCCACTCCCTTCCCCCTTCCCCCATGGCCTTGCTTGAGCATTCCATGGCTACAGGGGCATTTAGTGTGGGCCTCATATGGAGGGAGCATCTCTTCCTGGTCAGATGATCACATCCTTGCCAAACTCCCATGACAATCCCTTCATCCCAATCCCTAGCACTTGACTTTTTCCACCACTCTGACCAGGAGTAATTTATAACTCTGCCAGTTTAGTTAGAATGATGGTGGGGGCCACAATTCAATATTGGCCCCACCGTCTTTGCAAAAATCACAAAGAAAAATTATAATATTCATTCTGGCAATCCAGTGCCTGCTCTTCCTGAAAGATCTCTAAATACTGGGCAGCTCCGTTGAGGATAGATTCAATTGTATTCAATACTCATATAACAGACATTAATAATCAGAAGTTATGTTTGCTCTCGAGCTTAAGGGCAGCTTTTGCTTCTGTTTTCTTGACAATGATAGTTCTAAGGAAAGGTCTAGGTGGCGGAGTAGCTATAGGGAGATTGGATGGGTGGGAAGGTAAAAATGATGTCTGTCAACCTCAGCTCATTCTGATCCAATGTAATACTATTTTCTTAAAAAAAAAAAAAAATACTGCAGTGACTATTGTGATTTGTCTTTGCTCCCTTCTGTTTGAAATACAGGGAGCACCAGGAAGCCCAGGTCTGCCAGGGCTCAGAGGTGATCCTGGATTCCATGGATTTCCAGGTGTGAAAGGTACTGTTTTTGATTTATATTTTACGGCATGCAAATGTTTACGGAACAACACCAGTCACCACAGACAATTGGGGTGCAAACGGGACCTCAGTTATGAGTGAAGAAAGATCACCAGCAAGCAACCCCAGGGGTCTTAAAAATTAAATCCATACCTTATGGGAAAAAAACTATAAAAAAAACTAAAAGAAAGAAAGAAACAGTTTAAAGTGGTCACCTTTGAGAATACTGGTATATGTTGGGTTAGGGATCAGGAACAACATTGACAGTATTACTTTGAATTTGTTTATTTTAACTTGCATATGGGTTATAATTTTAAAAAGCTGAAAATCTAAAATATTTATCCAACTGTGAATGCGGGAGGGTAAGTAAATTTTTATATGAGGATTTAAATATTTGTTGTTTGGCCACATGTATTAATGATTTAATCAGAAGACTAAAATTTCAGGGTGGGGTAAGTTCAAAATTTTCATGCACATAAATTTAAACTTTAGGTTTCAGAAAATAATTCTCAAGTCTTCTATAAGGATGCTATGAACAGAAATAAGTTCTCGAATATTGTATTTGTTGTCTTCACTGATTAAATCCCTGGAATTGTTTTTATCAGCAGAGAATCTATTACTATGTATACAGGTGCCAACTAGTGAGTGAAGAGCCAAAGGGCACAAAGCCACATTTTCACAAAGGAAAACCTTTTCCAGGTCCAAGAGAGGACAGGGTGGAGTTCAAAGAGAGCCTCTCAATGCTTTCGACTACTGACTCTTCAAGGAGCAAGTTAGTTAAGAATAAATCAAAGCCAATGATTCCGAGGAGTCTCACTAGACGTTGTGGGGAAGGGTGAACACTAGCAAGCAGCCTGGGAAACGTGTCCCCTGTCACTCCCTACATCTCAGAACAGAAATATCTAAGATTGGAAAAAATTATAGAGAGGCTCAGGGCACCTGGGTGGCTCAGTGGCTTAAATGTCTGCCTTTGGCTCGGGTCATGATCTCAGGGTCCTGGGATCCAGACCTGCCTCAGGCTCAACCAAGAGTCTGCCTCTCCCTCTCCTTCTGTGCCTTCCCTTCCCCCTGCCTTTGCCCCTCCCTTTCCCCCTGCCTTTCTACCTGCCCCCCCCCTTTCCTTCTCTCAAATAAATAAATAAAATCTTTTAAAAAATTATATATAGGCTCCACTAGAGAAAAACATTCTGGTGAAATATTTAGAGGGGGATTTCGGAGGGGGATTCATAAAATCAATTCTTTTGAAATACGTTCCATGAAACACATTCACTTTTTCTCTTAGATTTCAGAGTAACACCGTCTATCAGCTGGCACTACTGACAAGTTTGCACTTCTCTATTTGGAAAATTTTAATCCACAAAAGGAAAAATGGTTAAGCATCTTCTGATGTATGTAAATAAATATGGACATCTTAAGTTCTGATACCAAGTGGATCGAGTATAGGTTCCAGTTAACTTTTGGTACTATAATTATTTTATTGTATTTCTTCTTTTTTTAAAAGATCTTATTTGAAAGAGAGAGAGCAAGCAGGGAGAGGGGCAAAGAGAGAAGAAGAGGGAGAAGCAGACTCCCCACGGACTGGGGAGCCCAAGGACACAGGGCTAGATCCCAGGAACCAGGACCCAGGATCATGACCTGAGCCAAAATCAGACACCTAACCAAATGAATCACCCAGGGACCACTTTTTCTCTTCTATGGATACCATATTTAGTATTAAAGTCTTTCTAAGTGATCAGCTGTAATATCTATATTTCAAGATTTTTAAAAAGAGTGTACTTCTCCAAATCAATGATTCTTGGTAAACTTTTATTCATGTCAAAGACTGTTTGGGAGAGAAATTGTGCCATTTTGATAGTTTACATGAAAGTAGATATTCTATATGTGTTCATGAGAGTTCCTAATATAACAGGCTCTTGTAAATCTAGAGTAATAGCCAAGAAAATAGATGACTATGACAATCGATAGAAGCACTAAAAGAGGTTTTAATGTCACTTCATACTTGAAGTCAAATATTAAATTCAATTGGTTTCTGGACTTAAAAAGTAAACTCTTAGGAATTCTTCTCCTTCAATACTAAACTACAAAATCTTAATGCCAACTTCTAGAATACATTTTTTAATAAACATTAAAATGACTGATTGAGTCCAAATAAAATGCCAGAAGTTGTAGCCATTGTCACAGAGCCCAGCACTTCCAGTCCTGACTTTAAATCATTTTTTTTTTAAGGGGAGAAGGGTAATCCAGGATTTCCAGGACCAGCTGGACCTCCAGGGCAAATTGGGCCAAAAGGACCACCCGGTAAATATTATTTCCTTAGTGTTGCTCTTCATGCAAAAAGGGTAACTCATCAGTGAAGCAAGCCATCATTGTCTTATGTTCATACCAATAGGTGTTCGTGGAGACCCTGGCACGGTTAGGATCATCTCCCTTCCAGGAAGCCCAGGGCCACCTGGCCGTGCTGGAGGACCAGGGATGCAAGGAGAACCCGGACCACCAGGGCCACCGGGAATCCTAGGTGTGCCACTGGCAGCATTGATGTGGATTACTAGGAAGGGGTCAAACCAAAATACCTACAAAGTACTTTGGAAGCAAGTGATACAACTTCACAGAAAATGTCACCCCTTATAGTGTTTTTTACAATCAGTTTTAGGATCAAGCTTATTTTACTCTTGAGCAGCAAATAAAAGATTCCTTGAATTGACTGAAAACTGTTGTATATAGCATAAGCTTGAGCAAATATACTTTAGGGCGCTTAAATGTGTTTTTTATGAGGCTCCAGTACTATGTCTATTTTCTCTGACCACTCTCAGTCTTAGAGCTTTATTTCTAAATGATTGCCTGAGTAAACCTGAGTTCTGTGTTTGGACACTTTCTCACACTTTGTACAGCACTTGGAAGAGCAGTAAATGTAAATATATGCTTGATCTTATGAAATCTTTTCAAAGTACTGGTGTATGGAAACTGAACTAACCCCTCTGTATGAGGTTGGCACACTGTAATAGTCTTCTGAGCAGAACTGTTACGTTCTAAGTTTGCCTGAATTACTTGGGATATAAAAGAGACATTACTTTGATCAGTACAAGGGCATAGCAAATTCTGGAACAAAGTTAATCAAAATGGCAGCACAATTGCTGTTATTTCATATGTTCCTAGTTCGTTTTTGAGGGCATAACAAGCTGGATGACCAACTGTCCCAGTTTGTCTGCAACTCGGTTTGTAGGGCTTTCACTGCTGAAACTGGGAAAATCGCAGGTAAACTGGGATGGTTGGCCACCCTACATTTTATCCTGTGTGAACCATCAACACAGTGTTGTTGTTTTTTTTTGCCTAGGACCCTGTGGGCCAAGAGGTAAACCAGGCAAGGATGGAAGACCAGGAGCTCCTGGGCCAATTGGAGAAAAAGGCAACAAAGGTTGTAAAGGAGAGAAAGGTAAATATATATAGCTGGCTTGTTTCCTTCACTGAGGGAATGCTCTTTCAATATACAGAGTTCTGGTTTAAATACGTGATTGTAGGAGACATCTAGGTCTTTCAGTTTGTGTTGTTCACATTAAAAGCCAGGAACAAAATGTTCATTTGGAAGAAGATGAAAAGCCAAGAGTTATTGGAATACACCATTCTTCCAACTCTTATCTGGGCACACATACTCCAAAGTTTTAGCCTGGGGACAAGTAGACCTAATAAAGCATGCATTCTATTTTTTGAAAGGCCAGTACTGTTTTCAATTATTTATAGGAATTCTTATTTAATTATATCTACTTACTGGAGTGGCATATAAGTAGGTAGTTCGAAAAAATATTATCTTGATTTAAAAAGAAGAGCAACTTTGTATCTTTATCTAGGAAAGCCGTCTTTCAACAATGCCATGCCATTTGTGAATACTGAATAACTGAACAACTCATGTGTTATCCTGAAAAAGGCCCTTAAATATTTTAGTCTGGGTGGAGGTAAGGGTGCTGAACTTTGGGGCCAAAAAAGGGGGGCCTGCTGGGAACAGGACTCCTAAAATGACAACTATGTCTGGAAGGCTGTGGTCCAAAGTCATTTTTGCTAGCTCTAAGGAGGGTCTCCAGAACCAGAGGAAGCACACAGTTCTTAAAATTGAAGGTGTTTATGCCGGAGATGAAATTAAATTCTATCTAGGCAAGAAATGTGCCTATGTGTACAAAGCAAAGAACAACACAGTGACTCCTGGTGGCTAACTGAACAAAACCAGACTAATCTGGGGAAAAGTAACTCATGTTCCTGCTTGTGCCAAATTCCAAAGCAAGGAATTGCTTCCTGCTAAAGCCACCGGCCACAGAATCCATGTGATGCTGTGCCCCTCCCCCTCAAGGATTTAACTTACTAAAAAGTAAATAAAGGTGTAGATTTGTTCTCCTGTAAAAAAAAAAAAAAAAAAAAAAATTAGTCTGAACATAAGCTTATATATGTCAATTTGACATACCTGGATCAAAATCTACCTCCTGCAAAAGTTTCAAAAGAACTTTCTAGAAAATACCGATATATCCAAAAGAATTGCTGATTTTGTTAAAGTAAGAAAAAAATTCTAAATGCAGTTTTCCAATTTATTGACATATGACAAGATCTACTATAATAAAACTGTAAAGACTAGAGACTTAAATCTTTAAAAACTCAAATATAATGCTAATAATATTAATTCGGATATTAATTGCATAACCACTTATGATTTAGTATTGTCATGAGTGCACTTTAGAGCATGCTTAATCATTCAGCTGTCCTTAAAATGTGTTTTCCAAAGTGGGAAAATGTAAAACTCTTATTAATAATTCTAATTAATTCTATTAATAGAATTTTAGAATAATAATTTTAGAATAGAATTAATAGAATAGAATTTAATTAATTCTATTAATTAAAATTTACTGACCAAGTTTCAGAATGGGACCACAGCAAGAGTGAAGGTCCTACAATACAAAGTGTGTTGAGAACCATTAGCAAGTAGATAGAATTAGTCCTGATGCCATACACGCCTCACAAGAATGATAAAAGGATCTGAGAGTTCAATAGCACAGGTATAAACTGAGAGCCCTGCCCTCTCAGAAATGCAGAATATTCTGGATCATGCATACTTGCACGGTAGCCTATCTCCAGCTCCTCTTATGCGGAGCTAATCACAATTCCTGTGCAGAGATAAGTAGAGGCATCTTTCGCTTGTGGCCAGTTATAGCCCCCAGGGAATGAAGGTAGATGTGGGGAAAAGTGAAGATGGTGTATCTTTTCCATCTGATATATTAAAAACATACAATTTTGGATGACTCAAGTAAGACATGAGACTTTGATGAATTTAGATATGACCTATTTCTGATTTCAAAGAATAAGCCAAGACCCCCTGGAAAACATAAGAATGGTGGGTTGGCTGAAAAACACAGAATCCTGGGGCTTTAAGAGATCGTGGGGAAAGGTATTGCCTTCTCAGTCAAGACTAAACTGGGGCACTGCCTGACTCCAGGGCATGGCTGTTTGTGGGAAACAATAATACCTCCCTTGACTCATGGGCCCCAAATCCAACAGTCTCTACCCTCTTGCATTCTTTAGGACCCACAGTGGGTTGGGTGGAGCTTCGGGGTGCACTGGCCGTGGAAATGATCAGGGACCGAGGGGAGATGGAAGCCAGTGCCAATACCATAAATAATAGCTATCTGATGAAAAAGGAGAGGAAAGAAAGGGATAGAGAGAAAGGAGAGTTCTCTGGTCTTTATTTAGAAAGTGACAAATGCGTATTTGCCTACTGTAGTACAGAGGGAAAAAAAAAAGTATAAAAAATACTTACTTTGCCTTAAACTCATAGATAAAAGAAACTCTTAACATAGTAAAAGAAAAAAGTCTTTTCTGTTCTTATTTGCCTTACTCATTGATTAAAAACTTTCTCGAGGTTTACACCTTTAAAAAGAACTTTGAATGTTTTCCATGAATATTTACTGACTATCAAAAGCACGTGTAATTTTTTATTATCCACTTGAATAGACTTTCAAATTGTAGATATCTGACTTATTCACCCATGTTGTAGGATGCATTCACTCCTACATATAAAATGTATGTAAGACCTACTAGATGCAGGCCACTGTGCTAGGTACCACAGAATGAAAAGAGAAAGAAGACCTGATCTCAAAAATTCATCATACAATATACACAAATATTTATAAGAAGAGGCATTTATAAGAAGAGGCAAACTTACCAACGTTTAATACTGTTTGGCCATTTTGAAGCCACTCTTCTTTAGGACTCCTTGAAGAGGAGCTTACCAGATATACATAAACATTGAAATTAGTACTTTGGGAAATTGAGTTTGAGGTTTTGTTTGTATCGCAACATATATAACGTGTTTTTTAAAGGACCACCTGGATCAGATGGACTGCCAGGCTTGAAGGGGAAACCTGGACACATTGGACCACCTGCAACTGGGCCAATGATGAGAGGCTTTATCTTCACCAGGCATAGTCAGACGACAGCGATTCCCTCCTGTCCAGAAGGGACAGAGCCACTCTATAGTGGATTTTCTCTTCTTTTTGTACAAGGAAATGAACAAGCCCATGGACAAGACCTGGGTAATGTCCCAGTCCTAGTTTTCAGTCATTTTGTTCCATATACAGATTGTCAACTTTTATAGCCTAGGGTACTTTTCTCTAACAAGCCTGAGTACCTTAACAGCACTTTTTAAAGACAGTAAATAAAACAACATTGGCCTAATGTCTAATTTTCATTCTGGAATGTACAGCTCTGGAAGGAGTCTAGCTCATGAATGTCAGTCTAGCTTGTCCTGTTCAATGCAGACAGTTTTCACTTAAATCACCTGTTTGCTCTTTAATCTTAAAAGCAGCATCTTTTCTGAAGCTTAGTCTAGTTATTAGCTGTGACGTACATAGGAAGAACTGGGAATACTTCGAAACAAAGACATTTTCCCAACCGACCTTGACCAGTCCTCAAGTGCTAGACTGATTAGGAAGGGTCACCCAAAGTATTAAGGGGGTGGGGGAGAAGAATTTGTTTGCTTATTGGATCTTTTTTTTTT
>CM053605.1:7787496-7825296 GCA_028646535.1 Procyon lotor | reverse complement strand
TGGATATTCGTCCTTTCTAATGGAGGCATAATATTCCATTGTATATATGTACCATATCTTTGGATCTTTTATTTCTATCATTGTTAAAACTTTTCAGTAACACATTCTGCAAATAACTTTTTTGGGTTGTCTTATTTTTGCCATAAGTTGTTTTAACTAGCCTCTGCCTAGTAATGATACTCAAAATAATTTTAACTTAACTAAAAGTGATACTCAGTCCGATATTTCATTAGGAACTCTCGGCAGCTGTCTGCAGCGATTTACCACAATGCCATTCTTGTTCTGTAACATCAATGATGTATGTAATTTTGCATCTCGAAATGATTATTCATACTGGCTGTCAACACCAGCTCCAATGCCAACGGACATGGCTCCAATTACTGGCAGGGCCCTGGAACCTTATATTAGCAGGTAAAAATCTAATCCCTTAGTTTTATGATGAGACTAGGTCAATCATTTCATTTGTGATGTAATGTAAGGCAGCACATCACAGTGCAGAAAGTGGTGATGCTGCCATATTCTTTTTTTTTTTTTTTTTTTAAGATTTTATTTATTTGAGAGAGAGAGAGGACGGGAAGGGCACAGGAAGAGAGATGATCACAAGCTGACTCCATGCTAAGCTCAGACCCTGATGTGGGGCTTGAACTCACACCCCGAGATCATGATCTGAGCCAAAACCAAGAGTCACTTAACCAACTGAGCCATCCAGGCACCCCAGCTGCCATATTCTTTATTTCACATTGCAGATGCACTGTCTGTGAAGGTCCTACGAATGCCATAGCCATTCACAGCCAAACCACTGACATTCCCTCATGTCCCAATGGCTGGATTTCTCTCTGGAAAGGATTTTCGTTTATCATGGTAAGGAGAAAAAGAACAACAAATTCATAGTAAAGATTACCCTTAGAACCTTCACATTGGACTGGGTGAAATTTGGCCCCCAAGAATGATGCTGCCTGACATTAATATGCACAGTATTCTATGGACATTTGCTTGAAAATCTGGAAATATTTTTTTTAAAGTAAGTTGCTTTTTTGTAAATAATGGACCTTTAAAAAAAATGACCTTACCCACAAATTCTAAATAAGACATTCAGGTGATGAGTAATGCCATATTAGTAATAGAATGCTTTTTTTTTTTTTTTTTTTTTATTAACATGGCAGCTGTTTTATATAGATCCTCCATAATCCTTATGGAAACCCTGGAGGTAGTTCCCATCTTCTACAGTTTTATAAGTAAAAATGAAGACCTCAAGGTCTCATAACTACTAACTACTACATAACTACTAAGTGGTACTTAGTGGTAAATACTGGTACTAACTACATAACATAACTACTAAGTGGTAAAACCAGGGTTTGAACCTAAGTCTGTCTCCCCCAAAATCTTTTTGCCTTACACTATGCCCCTTTGACATTCACATGAAGATAAAGGTTAATAGAAAAAGCCTTTTAAAGAAAGATTCTCCAGATGTTAAGTGCTACATGAAGAAATCTATGGACTGGCCATCAGTGATTCTGATAGCCACACATATGTGGTTGGTGGTTATTCATATTTTGTATAGCATCACTTATGATACATTATTCCCCCTTCTTTACACACAGACATCCATTCATTCAACCATTAATTTAAAAAGTATTTACTGAACACCTACCATGTGCCATGACTGTTCTAAGCACTAAGAAGAATACCAAAAATGAACCAAAGTTCCCACTGGTCATGGTGAAGGTAGACAATAAGCAAGAAGACAAAATAACCATAATAGCAATGTATTTAGATGGTGGTCAGTACTCTGAAGGAAATAGGAGATTGTGAAAGGGATGAGGTCAAGGAAAGCCTCCTGGAGGTTATATATTAGGCATATCCCCGAACTATAAAAATGAGCTAGCTGACTGAGGAAAAGGAGGATTCCAGGCAGAAGAAATAGCTTTTACTTTCTTTTTGATGACTAATCCTCAACTTGAAAGGTACCTGGAGTATTAACAAATTTGGATAAAAAAGCATAAGAAATTTATTTCATACTACTTTTTCCCTTACTATTACAAAAAAAAAAAAAGAGCACTGAAAATTTGAACACCATGCACAGAATTCTTATCCAGATATTTTTATTGTGATAGTTCACAAGTGCAGGTTCTGAGGGTGCTGGGCAAGCTCTGGCCTCCCCTGGCTCCTGCCTGGAAGAATTCCGAGCCAGTCCCTTCATAGAATGTCATGGAAGAGGAACGTGCAACTACTATTCAAATTCCTACAGTTTCTGGTTGGCTTCATTAAACCCCCAAAGAATGTTCAGGTAACTATTCAAAGTCAAGTTTAATCTGATGACTCAGTTGCAGAACTATTCAGAGGTTGCCATGTTAGATTTTCATTACCTGTTGATGAACTCATTTAAAAGAGATCCCCGTGCCAACAAAATCCTGTTTAGTTTGGCACTCCTAACTTACAAGTGTTCCACAGTCAACAAGTAGCCATGGGTTTGTACTGTTGCACCAATAAAGACCCAAAAATGTGATTTTTGTCACCACCAAATATATTTAACATTTGTATAAGAACTTATAGCAAATTACCGAATAAAACCATGAAATGATCTGCTGCTTTTGATTTACTGGACTGGAAGATTTGTGAGTAATACAGACTATTTAAAGGGTAAGGGCCATTTTTATTACAAAACACAGAATCTGTGAGTTTGCATCACAGCCTATGTTTTCCTCACTGCTGCTGAAATACAACTAAATTATAAAAAGTTGACATAGCCTTTACAGAAATATGCGTCCTATAACAGTTTAGATCAGCTACAATATTTATTAATAAATTTAAAACCCAGCAAATATTCCCTCTTTACCTATACATTGATGAGACTCTTTGTTTGCACTTTTTGCTTTTATTTCAGAAAACCTATTCCGTCAACTGTGAAAGCTGGGGAGTTAGAAAAGATAATAAGTCGCTGTCGGGTGTGCATGAAGAGAAGACAATGAAGAAATCAAAAGAAAACAGAACTGTCCTTTTTCATACTAAATAACCAAGTAATGATGCAGAATATGCATTTATTTAGGTATTTTTCTCTAACCAAACAATATGGTTCTGTGATGACTTAGTACAAAGTTTCTATTTGTTTCCCCACACAACAAAGCATTTCTTTTAAGTCAGTTCTGCAATCCTGGTATTCAAATCTGTGCTCTTGCAAAGTTTCCTATGGCAAGGCAGCAGACTTTTCAAAAAAATACTACTGAAATCCTATTACACTTGTATCCAATGCACAGGATCAATTGTGATTGTATGACGTTTGATGCTACAAGTTAAGACCAAGCTATTTGGTCCACTGGATTCCCAAGATTTGCCCCCTTCTATTCCAGTCTTTGAGACTCAGGGAGGCTAAATTGGTTTTAGATTGTGCCACCACCCTCTTTAGCCCCTGAGAATGGAGGGAGATGGGGGGGCAGGTGGAGTAATGGCACCTCATGCATTGGACTGGACTTTGAGACCTGTTCAGTAACCTAAGGCCTGAGGAAACCAGAACTGAACTAAGGTTCGCAGATATTCTAGGGCTCTTTCAATTATACCCAATACTAAGGCCAAAAGGGGGTTTCCCTGAATGGTTTTGTTCATATTTTTAAGAGATTTTTTTTGTTTGTCCATTGAATTCATTTCACCGCAGCAATGTAACCTGCTTGCATTCAAATTTTTACCCTTAGTGAATTAATTTTAATAGTATGATATTACACGCATACTCTGAAATGTATCTAACTTTTTTTTTTTTTTTTTTACCAATTCACCCACCAAATAACAAGGATACTACTTATTGGATGTGCACTTTATCCCCATCCCTATAAATGTTGAGAAAACTTAAGACATTTGCTGGCTAGTCAGATTAGGCTCAAAATATTTTTCCTTTGCTGTGATCCATTCATATTCTATGTAACCTGGGTATTTCCAGATTTATTCCCTGTTTCTCTACTTCTTTTGTAAAAAAATTTGTGTTTTATGTTACATAGTCTCACCAAACATGCTGAAAGAGTCCTGTAAAAATCTTAATGTACAAATTGTATAGCTTTGCATATATAGGTCTTAAGACTTACTCCTCAGTGTGTTGATACATTCCCAAGGTTACTTAATTCAGCTGAACAAGAATTTCATTTAGCACCAAGCCGTGCCCCAGGCAAGATGCTAAATTACACCTACTAAGGGGGAGAAAAAGAGACTAATGTTTCTGATCTGATATCCCAAAAAAGGTAACTGACTTACTGTTACCGTTAAGACTCCCACATATCTGGCTTTTTTTTCCTTTTCCTTCCTTTGTCACTGTTCTTATATTCCATCACCATCATTCAGTAGTCCTCATTAAAGGTTTACAAGAAGGTGTCTTACCAGAGAAAGCCCAGGACAGCTAGGTTCTCTTGGGCATCACAGAAGCCAAGGCAGGAACAATGTTAAGAAAACAAAGATCTGCAAGACACTAAGAACCACTTGAACTTGATGGAAACACTATTTGATGGATTTCAGAGGCCAGGTATCCTGAGGCAAAGCTCTGAAGATGCTTCTTGATCCACCTAGGTGGCGTTGGTGGTGCTGATATTTAAATTCAGGTTAATGCTTCAGTCTCAGTTGCTCTGGAAGTGAAGGTGTGACCCCAGAGGACAGCACAGACTGTGACCTCGGTTCCCAACCTTCCCTGCTCAGGTGACTGCTGTCAAGCCATTTTTACATTTAAACATTATAAAGTGCATTTTACTTAGATTATTTACTTAGACTCACCTAATATTAAGACTTTTTTTGCTCTAAAAATATCCTACTGTCCCATTTGTACCATAAAGGCATTTGGGTCT
The DNA here is from genome assembly GCA_028646535.1 of Procyon lotor. Lineage (NCBI taxonomy): Eukaryota > Metazoa > Chordata > Mammalia > Carnivora > Procyonidae > Procyon > Procyon lotor. Next base: position 7,820,479 of record CM053605.1, on the reverse strand, counting down.
GATGGCCACAAATGCTCTCTAGGACAGTAGTTCTTGAAGTGTGGTCCCTGGACCAGCTGGATCAGCAGCCTCTGGGAACTTGCTATAAATGCAAATTTTAGGGCCCACCTCCGACTTAAGAATCAGAAACTCTAGGGGTAAGGCCCAGAAATCTGCATTTTCACAAGCCCTGCAGGTGATTTCCAACACACTCAAAATTAAGAACTGCTGTGCTCTGCTTGGCACACAGCCAAGAAACGATTGCCCGTGCACTTACAAGGTACAGCTGGCTATAATTGTTCCATCTGGTCCTCCCTTTAAAGTCCAAAATCACAAATGACCCTAAGGTCATCTAATTTTATTAATACATAAATGCCCTAAATTGGTGCTAATGCCAAACTACTGGCCTCTGCTTATCCAAGCGTCTGTGTTCTCTTGCCCTCTTAGCAGTGTTTAACTTCTGAGGAAGCCAGGTGATGCTGAAGCCTCACATTCCAATGAAGCCATATTAACAGTTGCTTAGTCGTTTCTCTGAGAATGAGCCTTCAAACACGGCTCCCATGCATTATTTTCCAGATGTCTAGGAGTAGCTTATAATGTTATGAAGATTTAACTTTGTAGATAAAATGTAAATAACTTGTTTCTTTTCAAATTGGGGCTTCAACTTTGGAATTTCACAGTGTGCTAAAATAATGGATTTCTCAGAGGTCTCTCTTTTAGCAAGGTAAACACTATTAAGTAACTTATTTATAAAAGTATTACAATAATGCTGAATTTGAATTTTATTGCTAATTTAACTTACAAAGATTTTTCTATGCAGCAAATGTAACTTACTGCAACTAAATTTAATTTAATGTTTACTCTATAACCAAATGAAATATATTTAAAATATATTGAATATTTTATATTATTATATCCTGACAACATTACAGTATTGTAATGTACTAATATTTCTGTAATTATAGCTAAAAATTATTTTATTGTATTGTCTAAAAATAAAATTGAAAAAAGTGTATCTGGTCTTTTTTTTTTTCAAAATGGAAGTAATTTTTTTAATTGTAAAAGTAATACATGTTTGCTGTAAAAACAAGAGGCAATACAAAAGTTAGGAAGAATATAAAAATTGCCATGATTTAACCTGTCAACCTCACCCAAGATAATTAAGATATATGCCCATTCGGAGTTTTTCCCTGTAAATATGTTTCCAAACAAAAATAGAATAAAAACATGCTGTTCATAACCAGATATTTTTTAACTTAATGCTCTATGGATATTTTTTCATAACAATAGATAAGAATCATTATTTACACCATAGTCCATTATATGGATTACTACGTAAATCAGTGAATCCCGCAATCTAGGGACACTTAATTTAGTTTTATTATGGAAATACTGTACACATTTCATTTCACATTTTCCAGCTATTTCCTCAGGATCAATTACTAGAAGGAAAATTATTGAATCAAAGGACTCACAGGATTTTAGGTCTTGGATATACATAAAAAAATGTTCTCCAGGAAGACTGTCAAAATTTCCAGCTACAGCAACAGTGTAAACACCCATCTTCCTATGCTTTTACCAAGACTGGATATAGCTGTTCTTTTACAATTTTGCCCTATCCTATTTTATTTTATTTATTTTATTTTATTTTATTTTTTTGCCCTATCCCATTTTAGTTTACAGTCTGCTCACTACCAATGATGCTGCGTATTTGTCACTTTTCATTAGTATTTGCTTTTTTATTTAGTTTTATTTGTATTTGCTTATTTTGTATTAGTGCCTATTTTTGTTTTCCTTTGAAGGGCCTAATCACATCTTTGCTCATTTTCTATTAGGATGTTTAAGAAATTTTTACGAATCAGTAAGAAAACATAAAGATTACAGAAATTAGGGGTTATACATTCTGATGTTTCCCATTTATAATACAAATATTACTCATTCAAAGAAAAATATTCATAAAGTTTTAAATGTACAGAAATGATAAAGAGGAATGCTTTTGATATACAAAATAAGAAGTCTTGGGGCACCTGGGTGGCTCAGTGGGTTAAAGCCTCTGCCTTCAGCTCAGGTCATGATCTCAGGGTCCTGGGATGGAGTCCCATATCTGGCTCTCTGCTCAGCGGGGAGCCTGCTTCCCCCCTCTCTCTGCCTACTCGTAATCTCTCTCTCTCTCTCTCTGTCAAATAAATAAATAAATAATCTTTAAAAAAAAAAACAAAGTCTTGTAAGTAACTTTAAGGCTGTGTTAAATGGCAATCAAGATTATCACAGGAAGAAACTGAACAGTGATCCTAGGAAATAGTTCTAAGAAGACAAAATAATTGTTGCTCAAATAAATATTTTAGAAATATTTTCATAATTGGTCAAAAAGTACATTGAAAACATTTGGAGCCACCCAAAAATGTGTTAATCCATTTAAATGAACTTATTTTTACCGCTAGCAAGTAGAGGAATGAATGCTGTATTTGTGATCGTTCTCTCTCTCTACCTCCAAGTCTGTTTGGAAGGAAAAATTGTGATCAGTCTCTGATGGATTCTAAGCAAACTACTGACAGGACTTGCAGTGGCTAGTTCAACCTTACCCTATTCCCAGCTCTTCCCCCTGGAAACTAAGAAACAACCAAACACAGAGAGAAAGGTAGCTGATTTTGAATAACCAGGCTAAATCTAAACATCCAGATAAATATGATCCTCTCCAGGTGTCTGTAGACCCTATGGTTTTCCTAAACATGCTTACATTGCTCAAAACCTTTTTAAACTATCGCTTTGGGATTGGGTTTATCAGCCAAACCAGGAAATAGGTCTCATCACTTTATACCCATGACTTATAGCCTGCTCAAGATATCTAGCTCCACAGAAGTCATCCAGATGAATGAGACACAGACCTTGGTCTCAAACACAGAACTTAATCTGGTGGCAGAAAATAAGGCAAACACATAGATTCATCATAATATCGGACAGAGTAAGTGCCGTAGGAGATGACAAATAGTGATTCCAAAGTTGGAGGACCAGGAAATAATTATGAAAGAAGGAATATTTTAGGTGGTCCTTCAAGGAAAGTTAGGATTTCGAGAAGCAGAAGGTGGGCCAGAAGGAGGACAGCATTCCAGGTGGCAGGAATATTATGGATAAGTAGGAAAGCATGAAGCAATCTCAGAGAATAATTAATGGTCAAGAATATATGGAGTACAAGAACATACATGGAATACATAGGAATATATATATTCTCTGTATATGTAAACATCACATGTGCATACACACACAAAGATAGTGATAAATAAAGTGGCATTGTATTGTATTGGCCATATTAGGTACAACTCCATTGTAGGAGTTAGGGCCACATCAGGTCTACCTGATTAGGTAGAGTTCAAAAACCAGAATGAACTTGTATTTCATTGGCTGGTATAAAAGCAATGAAGAGGGGCGCCTGGGTGGCTCAGTGGGTTAAGCCTCTGCCTTCGGCTCGGGTCATGATCTCAGGGTCCTCGGATCGAGCCCCGCATCGAGCTTCCCCCTCTCCCTCTGCCTGCCTCTCGGGCCTACTTACTGTCTGTCAAATAAATAAATAATATCTTAAAAATAAATAAAATAAAAGCAATGAAGATTCTGACAAGAGTAGAATGATCATATAAATGGTAATCTAGAAGATCCAGTGCCCTTGCCAGGCTATTTCATAATTGTAAGTGTTTTAAAAAAATCAAAGAATTTGATTCTTTTTTAAATCGATTTCTTTTAAAAAATCAAAGAAATCATCAATTTCTTTTAAAACTGGGGCTTCAAGTTTGGGATGTCACAATTTGTAAAACTAGGTTCTTTGTGGATCCAACCTCTGGTAAGAATTAGAGGAAAAAAATGACTGGAGCTGGAGAGGCCAGTTAAAAGGTTATTAGCCCAGATGATGGGTAGTGATTTAGCAGTGGGAACAGAACAAAGTGGAGAGTTGGCATTGAGGTAGGGGAATCTAAAAGGATGGGGGCTTGGGAGGCAGTGAAAGACGACTTCAGAATTTTGAAACTTGAGGACTCAAAAAATAATCTTGCCACTAACTGAAAAAAAATCAGGAGAACTTATTTGGATTGGGAAGAAGGAGAAAATTTGAGTTTGAAACCCTGCTGGGATCAAAACTCCAAAGGGACACTTATGAAGAATTGGCTAGAACTAGGGCAATAGGATGAGACTAACAGGATGTGTTAATTTATTTAGATTTATATGCCACCTTTTCCCCACAAAAGATTTGAGGCAATTACGGGTACAAAGATAGTCAACAACAGATTAAGTCAAAAACAGGAATGTCCACATTAATGACGGAAAGAAGACCCAGCTTTATCACAAAAAACAAGGAGGCAGAGTTTCTAGGTAAGAGAGAAAAAGCCTTTTTTTCCCTTTGAGAATCTACTACCAATGTTTGGTGGTGATTTCATGCACCACACTCCTTTTTTTTTTTAATTAACATATAATGTATTATTTGCCCCAAGGTACATGTCTGTGAATCAACAGGCTTACACATTTCACAGCACTCACCATAGCACATACCCTCCCCAATGTCCATAACCCAGTCCCCCTATCCCAACCCCCCTATGCCTCAAGCAATCCTCAGTTTGTTTCGTTAGATTGAGAATCTCTTAGGGTTTGTCTCCCTCCCTATCCTGATAAGGAAAAAACTGTACATTAAACTGACCGACCAAACTGGCAAGGGAACTCCAATCCCTGTCTCAAAGCCCTTCCGGTTCTTCTTTCCTACCCCGTTTCCGCCAAAATACCAAATATGCACATGTAGGAGGGTATAAATTACCCTCCCCGCTTGTGTTTGGGGCTCAGACCTTTGGAGAAGGGTCTCCTCTGAGCTCACCGGTGTTTAATAAATCTCCAATCCTTCTTAGTCTCCAAGTGCCGCTTGGTTTTTCCACCAGGATCCAGTCCAGGTTCTGCAACAATCCCATCTTGTTTCATTCCCCCCACCCCCACCCCCCAGGCTCCCACCCTGCCTCTCAAATTCCTCGTATCAGAGAGATCATATAATTGTCTTTCTCTGATTGACTTACTTCGCTTAGCATAATACCCTCTAGTTCCATCCAGGTGGTTGCAAATTTCAACAGAATCAAATGATTCAGGGAAATTAAGGGTGATCAGAATTAAGGGAGAAGACCTGGCAACTGGCAAATAATCTTCATTTGAAAGTTATTTCAAAACGTTTTTCTTGTGGGGAGAGGGCAAGAATAAAAAGCAAATTGCAAGTAATTAAGAGTGGAAGGGTGCTGATGGAAGCAGCAGGGCCCTCATTTCTTCAAGTCTTGGTGTTGGATGGCTTACCCAGCTTGGTCTATCTTCCCCCAAAAGGTTGGTTTGGGGGAAATGACTCATCATTCCTAAAATCTATATATTCTTACAGAAGGATGATTTGCCCCTATTAAGTAGAGGCCCAAGAACATATTCTCAAAGTGCTTCCCAAATTATTCTGAAGACTGGTAACCTCTCTGGAATATCTTTAGATTCTAGAAAAGTACCCCCTCGTGGGTATGTCCTTGTTCGGCTGTTTGTTAAAGTCCAGTTATACAAAACAACCCGCGATTTGGCTTCAGTCCGTCCCAATGCTGGGGGGCATAGTACTGAATTTCCCACGGAAAGTTAGTTAGGGGGTCAGATCCAGCTAGGGCTCTACCGAAGCTAAACAAGGCTGCTAACTACTGTAAAACCGAACTTCTTTTTCCAGCATTCTCATGTTGGGGGATTAGTGAAGCCAGTCAGGGCAGGGGTCACTGTTAAGGAAGACATCTAATAATTAGAGAGCTCAGCCAGTGATCAAAATCGGAGTGTCACCTGCAGAGTTGGTGAAATAGTCGTTGTATTATGTGCAACGTTGTATACAACAACGTTGTATTATGTGCATATCATTGTATGCGTGAGTGGCCTCACGCCACAGATATCTTGCTACAAACAGCCCTAGTCATTTTAACTGGCTATCGAAGGTTTGTTTACCTTGTAAAGACGTGAGTCTTACAGATCACGAACTCCAATTAAAATTTCAAGCGTGAACCAAACTCATACCACAGACGCGTTGTTGTTCGCGGCTGGCGCTCTTTGCCCTCAACAAAGATGTCTCCGTAGCGCCGTCGCCCTGCCCCTGCTCCTGTGCGTGAGCCCCACGTCCGCCCTTGCCGGCATCACATGACCATGAACCTGCCTCCGCTACGGCTCCCGGCAAGGGCCAGTTCCGGCCGTTCTCGCGTCTTTCCCGGCCCGCTGCGGGCCGCTCCGGCTGGTGCTTTGCCCGGGAGCCTCAGTGCGCTCGGCCAACGGCCTCTGGGAGCGCCCACCCGAACGCCCCGGGAGCCGGCAGGCGGCGGCCCTCGCCGGGGACCTTCCAGCGGGCCCAGGGGTGAGTGCTGATGCCTTCCCGACGCGGGACCCGCGGCCCGAGCCGGCCTCCGGGCCTAGCGCTGCGGCCATGACCCTGCGGCCGATGGAGGGACCCGCGGTGGCCCCGGCCGGTCCTTGGTGTCGCCGCGAGTCCCGACCCCCGGGCTCTGGCCTTGCCACTCCCTCAGGACCTTGCCCCCAGCTCCGTCCCTGAAGAGAGCAGCACACGCTCCCGCGAACGTTTTGGGGCTAACCTGCCCCCACCTTTCTAGTTGGGGGTCTCTTTTTGACAGCCTGGTGGGATGGTGTTGGGAAACACTGGGGATGTCCTGAGAGCTTGAACGCGGAGCTTTGCTGGGTGTTTCCTCATCCTTCCCGGCCGGGGCCCTGGCCCATTTCAGAATGACCTTGGACCACACGCCAGCCGGCTTGACAAGTAGTTTTTTGTTTTTGTTCTTACTTTGTGGGAAAGACGTGCTCGGAAAGGAAGGCCTTGCTGGAAGCTGGTCGGCTGCCAGAGGCCCCGGGTCGGGTGGGTCTGTAAGCACGCTTGCTCCCAGGTGTGGATGCTGGGAGTTAGTTGCTCCTCGGGTTTCCTTCCAGGAGCTGGGAAGCCGGAGAAGGAAAGCTCGGGTGTCGGTTCCGCTGAGCCTCTGACCTTCGCCTGCAGGACGAGGCCCCTTGGATGGTGCAAGAACACCCCGGGCCGCGTCCTACAGCGTTAGAGCAAGAGGCGCTCTGTAGGGATGACGACCCTTTCCAAGTGGTGACAGCTTTTCATTGCGGCAGATAAGAAAAGCCCCAGAGCCCTTGTTCCCAAATGTAGAGCCAGTTGTATTCAAGCCTCCCATCCACTGAGACGCTTGACCTGAAGGACCTTAAATGTTTTCTCTCCCTAAATGAAAAACGTTTCTGTGTCAATTTCGTTAGCTAATGAGATCTCAAAGGAAAAACCTCAGGAAAATGGATTTGGAAAGAATTAGAACGACTTAGTAAGACTACTAAGTAGTCTTCTCCCCGTGTAATTAAATTATGTGTAGGAGCTGCTATCTTTTTGGTTTCAAACCCTTGGGAATTGGTTTTGCTGTTCTTTCCGAAAGGATATTGTGTGTTCTATCTCTTCCCGTCCGATAGAGCTGCCTCGTTTTAGGATTACAAAGTTTAGCAGTTGCTTTCCTCTCTTCTGCTGTTGAAACTTGTTTTCTGTGGACTCATAACCTTATTTTAAAATTTGTGGACTTTTGTTTTTTCAAGTTTTTGGTGACTTTTTTTTCAAAACTACAATTAATCCTGGATTGCTGTACCCCGATTTGCTAATGCACTTATTTTTTAAGTGTAGTTGCTTGAAAAGAGAATGGAAATAGGGTGACCTATATAAAAACCTTGAACTAGGTCCACAACAATAAGTGATAAAGAACCGAACTTTTTTTTTTTTTTAATAGTTGGAGAATTATATAAATTTTTGCAACCGCAATATGACCCAAGTTGTTTCTGTGACTTCCTGGACTATTTCTCTGGGTTTCAGTGGTCCAATATAGAAAATAAGAAAGTCAAGCTTGAGTCATTGTGTCCCAAATTTGGGACATTTTCCAGGAGTGGAATTTGGTTTGATTCTAGATAGTGTATGGATGAGGGTTTTTCTTTTAGTTATGCTTTTGTTACATGTATTTATAAATGTATGGTTTAAGGTAGTGATGTAAAGTTTCCTTTTAAAATATATATATTTAAGATGTTTAAAAGTTAAGTTAAAAAATGGAGTTAAGAGTAAAAGCACTGTGGGAATGTGGAAAAAACTATAAAATTGGTAAATTACAGGTGTTTGGGAACTCATAGGCTTAGAACTTAGAGGTTAAGATCATCTGTGATTCTGAGAGAGATTTTGTCTCCTTAATTATATGACAGAGAATCATGTACTGGTTGACTAGTAGGTTGCAATGACAGAACCTCTGGAATTGATATCTTAATTCCAAATGAGAAGTTTATTTTATGTACTGCCAAAAGATAATACCAAAAATCCTATAGTCTAATGAGAGTGGAAAAAAGATAGATTCTGACTAAAAAAGATAGATTCTGACCTAATTAGGACAGTACAGTGTTATATCTTAGAAAAGTTTCATTTACTTTTTAAATTTAAGTAGTTCAAATAGGGTACAGGAGAATTTGGCTTTTTCTAGAAGTTGTCTTTTCAGAGTCTGTCTTTATGATCTAAGTCTGTGATAATTTTACAGACAGATTCTCATAAGACAAGATGTTGCCATAGAATGAAATTTTGACATTCATGGGACATATTGGTGCAAAGTCATTGAAGACTGAAATTCAGTAAATGGAGTGGGGAGAATAACACATTTCAGAGAGATAATATTCTGGTTATTTGTGTCCCTTGTTATAAAATTTGAATTTATAATGTCCCAAGGCTGTAATTCTTTTGAGATACCCCTTTTCAGTATCATATCTGAATATAAGCTTTTATTGTGCTTCATCTACACACAAGTATTGGAAGAGTTTCTCCTCTAGAAAGATGCACAAAAATTATAGATTGCCTGCAGGGACCTAGGTGGTTATAGGATAGGTAGTCTCGTGGGACACTGTGTTTTCTCTGAATGTTGTGTGCTTTGTAACATGTGAATATATTACTGATTCAAATTCAAATACTGAATGAACGTTGTGAATGAAACAAATATGAAATTAAGCATTGCATGAAAACAGCTGAATGAAAATTTAACCTAAATGCATTTGTTCCTCCTTGATATATATATGTAGATACGCATAAACATTAAGGTCTTTCAAACTAAATATTTTTCATCTGTCACATCTTTGCAAATTCAGATCAGAGATGATGACAGTTCTTTATTTTATCTTGCATTAATTAATGAATGATTGTAGGGCCCTATCTGTGGATTTAAAATTGGTAGTAAGCTTGTTAATTTTTTCTTTCTGTATTGTGTTGGTTTCTTAATGTAAGGTTGTATATCTTTGGTGACTTATCATTTAGAGGATTTCCAGCAATGAGTCCCTAATGTTGATATCATGTAGGTTTTCAATTAGCTCCTGTTTTTCTCCCCTAGGGACAAAAGTGGCTCTAAATCCAGCACAGGCACAGTGAAGCAAATTAAAGGATTTAATATGAAGCACAGAAGCAGATAGTGCCAAATAGCAAGCCGTAGTTGGTACACATTTGTGAGTAAAAATTTTGTCTTTTGGCTCTGTTTTCTTAGTCTTTAAACCGTCTGCATGCCAGATCCTTAAAATTCACATATTTTGGTAAAGAATAAAGGAAGCAATTTAGCAGTCATAACCAGTTGTCAGGGCTTAGCACTCTGAGCAACCTCCAAGAACTCTCCTAAGCATCTTATTGAGGTGGTTCAGGGGTCGTAACACATCTCTGACCTGGTGTTTAGGAAATATCTCAGGTATGACTCACCTTTATACCATCTTTACTTTTTATTGGTCTTGATTTATATAGAATATCTTTTGCTGAAAAGTCAATATAATTTGGCTTTTGAAGTCATTTCCTTTAAAAGAAACCATTACTTACACATCAGTTTTTTTAGGCTATGTCAGATACATTTACTTCTGCTCTTTATATTCTCTTCATGATTTCTTCATTTGTATTGTACTTAACCCTTAAAAAAAGAAAAGGACATTTTTTTCCCATTCAGAATATAATGATTAAAGGAGTTTTATGGCAATTTTTTTTTTTTACTCTGACTTCATACTTATATATACATTTGAATATCCTATTTGGAAAATCATAAAATAGTGACTGTGTGTTAAATCATCTTTATGATTTTTGAGGTATAGAATAACTATTTAGGAGAAATCTGAAAGTTGGTTTTGTAGATCAAGTCTTAGAAGATAAATTTTAAATAGATATTTACTTGTATTCATGGTTTTTTAAATAAATGAATTGTTGATATACTGATTTTTATTCTTTCTTTTTTACAGCTGGAAAAGCAGTGTCCGTGTTGTTATGTACACCTCCAAAAAAGTTCAGATCTGTAGGGGAATTGTTGTGTAAAGTAAACTGAACTACAGGGTAGCAGTATCTTAATAGCTATTCTAGACGTGTATTTACTGTATTAAAAATGAGTAAAAGAACAAGCAGTGACACACCACTAGGAAGGTCAGTGACATTTTATTCAGTTGAGCTGGTATTATAGGCTTGCAAGATAGTGGCTTTAAAGCTGATTGCATAGGCTAACCATGCTCTTTTACACTTCTTTCAACATTTTATATTTGGGGGTAACTTTCCTCTGCATTTTCCTGAAGCATGGTTCCTTCTCTAATTTAGAAGGTTATCCATGCATTTGTACTGTCTTTCCCCTTAAAGGCATGTCATGCTTTTTAAAAATATACATATAAATATGACCTTAAATACAGATTAATGTGAAGCTTTTAATCCCATGAAAGAATGCATACAGGAAGGATTTATTGCTACATATTCTATACTTGGTGTTCATTGCATATCAGTAACCAGGTATACATTCAGTAAGAGAAGCTTAAATTTGTATCTTGTGATTTTTCAGGGGACTACATTTTTTAAATTTTAGAATTTAGTCTTATTTACTTTATGAATTTGATTTTCATCATTAAAAGGTTTTATTTTTTTCATGCATGACAGCAATTCCTCATTTCATTTTTATAAAATCCTAGCAGCTTTCCCTCAAATTATTAACTAGAAAATTTTAAGTTTTATTTCATTCATTTTTGATTTATAAGCAGCATGCATAGCTATGCAGAGAGAAAGAGAGTGTATATGTGTGTGCACTTTTGTTTTGTGGTTATACAATAACTTTAAAATTTGCTCTTAATCAATATCCTCAGGGTGCCATTTCAGCTGATAAGTGAGAAGGCATTATGTTGAGGAAAACATTTTCTTCAATCTTTACTTTTCCTTTGTACGTGTTCAGTACTCACAAATGAGAGGTCTCCTTTTGCGATTCCTACAAGGTACTGTCTTCTAACTTTGCTATGTAAAGAAGAATAACATTTTAACAGTCACCCCTGTCTAAATTTTTGCCCACAGAGTGAGTGGGGCAGCCTTTCCTTCTCCCACTGCTGCTGAGATGGCGGAGATTAGTCGAATTCAGTATGAAATGGAATACACCGAAGGTATTAGTCAGCAAATGAGGGTCCCGGAGAAATTAAAGGTAGCACCTCCGAATGCTGACCTGGAACAAGGATTCCAAGAAGGAGTTCCAAATGCTAGTGTCATCATGCAGGTTCCAGAAAGGATTGTTGTAGCAGGTATTTTACATTTGTGTATAAACCTGTCTGATAAATCTTTGGTTTTTGTACTTTTATGAAAACTTCTGGGTTTTTCAAAATATTATTTAGAAAAGGGGATGGGAAATACAACTTCACATTATTTTCAAAAGTTTTATTATAACCATCTGAAATTTCAAGCAGTGTCTTCTAATAATTCAACTGACTGAGACATAATTTACATACGTAAAATACATGTAATTTTTGAGGGTGAAGCTTAATGAGTTTTGACAAATGCATGTACTCTTGTGACCTTCCACCACAGTCTAGATATAGAACATTTTCATTACCCTGAGAGGTTCTCTTGTGCCCCATCTCCTTTAGTTCCTCCCCCTAAATTCCAGGCTACCATAATCTCCTTTCTATAACCAGACACTAGATTCATCTTTTCTAGAGTTTCATGTAAATGGAATGATACAGTTTATACTCTTGGGTCTGGCTTTTGCTTAGTGTAATGGTTTTTGAAATTCTTTCATGTTCTTGCTTGTATCAGTTGTTCATTCAATTTTATTGCTGAGTCGTATTCCACTATGTGAATATACCACAATTTGATTATGAATTCACCTATTGATGGAGATTTGGGTTGTTTCCTGTTTGGGTCTGTTAGGAATAAAGCCTCATTCAAATACAAGTTCTTGTAGGGATGTGTTTTTCATATTTCTAGGAGTGGAATTGCTAGATTATACCATAAGTTATATTTAACTTTTTGAAAAACTGTCAAGCTATTTTTAAAATTGATTGTACCTGTTAGGTTCCCATCAATGATGTATGAGAGTTTGTATTGCTGCACATCCTTACCAACACTTTGTACTGTCAGTCTTTAATTTTAGTCATTCTAGGGGATGTATAGTGGCATATACATTTTAATGAAACCATTGTCTTTTGAAAACCTTCCTCCTTTCCTTTTTATTTTTTCACTCCTAGGAAATAACGAAGACATTCCATTTTCAAGACCAGCAGATCTTGACCTTATTCAGTCAACTCCCTTTAAACCTCTGGCACTAAAAACACCACCTCGTGTACTTACGCTAAGTGAAAGACCACTAGATTTTCTGGATTTAGAAAGACCTCCTCCAACCCCTCAAAATGAAGAAGTAAGTAGAGTTTTAATGTCAACTGAATTTGAAATAATATAGACAAAAGCAAAAGGTAAAGAGGATTGAAACCTATAAATCATACATTAGCAATATGTAATGAAAGCCTTTCACATGGACCATTGCTTACTATAAATTCTTGTACATAGATACAAGATAAAATACTATGCCATTTTTTAAAGTTTAAATGTTATGTTCAGACAGGAAAATGGAAGTTTTGTGGAAATCATTAACATTCACATGGTCCAAGAAGGACCTTCCTTCCAAGAAGGAAGAGCTTTTATGGCTAGGAGTTATACCCTAAGTAATACTGAAGGAGTTGGGAAATTTAGCATAGAAAATTAATGCCTTACTTTACTGCAAAAGAAGTTTGGCAAAGAGGACAAAGAAAGCTCTTTTTTTCCTTGATACTACCTAGTCTCCCTGCTTGCTAAAAGGCCTAAGTTAATGTACCTTGTAACATTAATAGCCCTATTGACCTAAATATGGCAGCTTGCACTAATGAGATGTTAGTAGCAAAGTTCAGATCTTGCCTCTCCCATTGGTTCAGGGCCAATCTTGTAAAATTTCTTTTCTGTGATGATACTTAAGAGTTTCAGCTTTCACACTGTAGCTTCTGAACTTCTGTGTTGTCATGAAGCTAGTATACGACAATATGCAAACATATGTTTTTATTGATAGTGGAACTGCCTGTGTGTCATTGTTCATGCTGGTCCTTTCCGGTGAGGGTAAAGTATCCATACAGCCTGGAGGAGTGCAGTGCCCTAGTACCAGGGATGGCCTTTTCTTAGGTCGGAAGTTTTTCTGAGGTGACTGAGATAACATAGGTGCCAGTTTGGACATTCTAGATGTATGCTTGGTGAAAAGCACTAAATTTGAGTGTTCACATGGTGAAAAGGCATTGAGATACTTGTAGAATTGTATTTATTTAATATTCTTTGAGCTTTTGTGTAAGACCCCGTGAGATAGAGTTCCTGCACGGTGGCATGAGTGAGGGAGAGACACCGACACACGCAGAATTTTTTGCTTACTAGCAAAGGATAATGAAGGGTATGAGTATTGTCATGCAAGACAAAAGGTATCACAGCGTGCTTTCAGTTAGAGGCCCTGCTTCCTAGCCCCCCCAAACGTTCCCAGTGGAAATTACTGCTGTAGATGATAATTTCTTGGAGTGAGGATTCTACCAGGGGAGAAACCCTCCTTATAGAATTCTTCGAGTTTTGTTTTCCTTTTGATCTTTCTGCTCCTACTATTTTAGATACTTAACTGTCTACTTAGGGAGAATAACTAATTGAAAACAAGTCAGGCATTTTCTTGAGTGACTACTTTTAAGAAAAAACTTCCCCAGGATTGCCCTCAGTAGACCTATAGGGTTTACTCCTGCAGTGGTAGGAGTACATTTAGTCAAATGTGATAAATGCCCAAAGTATATAGCTGGAGTGAAAAACTTAGGCTGAAAATGAGACCTAATTCTGAAGGCCTATTTTGCTACTTATGAATGACATAACCTTGGATAACTTATTTAACAATTCTGAGGCTCATCTCTGAAGGAAAGATAAGAATATGCCAAGTACTTAAGATTATTGTGAGAATAACTATAATAATGCATGTAGTGTGTTTAGTACATGTTCTAATTTATGTTAAAAGCTTATATGTTTAAATAGTATTGTTATAAAAGTTAAGTTCCTGTGACAGGAGCCAACTCCTGAGATGCAAGAGAAGAATTTCAGAGATTAGTACCAACTGCCTATTGAAAGGAAAGCAAAGATGATGATCTGTACTTCCAAGTCCACAGAAGGGTCCTACAGCCTTCAAGACAGTCCCCTCTTGACTAGAGGAGAAAGGAAAAAGAACCAGAGTCCTAGTAGCTTCTGGAAGATGGATTGAAAGAAGAGGGCAGTAAGGCCTTGAGTGCTCCACTGATGATTCATTCAGATGCTAGTCAGAACCCATCAAGTGAGATCCCCTGAATCATTGACTCTGGAGTAGTCCTTTTGCAGCATATGCCAAGGTTTCTCAACCTTGGCACTGTTGACATTTGGGACCGGATTATTCTTTGTTGTGGTGAAGGCTATCCTTTTGCATTGTAGAATGTTTAACAGCATTCTTGATCTTTGTGCACTAGATACCAGAGGAATCCTCCAAATCATGAAAATCAAAAATGTCTCTAATAGCTGAAAAAGATAGAAATAACCCCAGTGTCCATCAACTGAAGAATAAATACACCAAATGTGGTATATCCATATAGTGGAATATTATTCAGCCATAATAAGGAATGAAGTACTTACACGTTATACAACATGGATGAACCTTGAAAACATTATGCTACATCAAAGAAGCCAGACAGAAAAGGAATTTTATGATTCTACTTACATGAAATATCCACAATAGGCAAATCCATAGAGACAGAAAGCAGATTATGCCAGTGGATTGAGGGAAAGGGGAATTGGGAGTGGCTGCTTAATCATTATAAGATTTCCTTTTGGGGTGATAAAAATGTTCTGGAGCTAGGTAGAGGTGTACATGTTTTAATGCATGAAATACACTGTATTGTATAGTAGTTTAAAATGGTGAATTTTATGTTATCCGTAGTTTAGCACAATAAAAAGAAAAGAAAAATTCTCTATTCATTGCCAAATGTCCCCGTGAGGGCAAAATGACCCCTAGTTGAGAACCACTGGCCTACGGCAAGGAAGGAGACCACAAGAAGGTGGCTTATGAAGAAGAGCCTGTAATAACTGTTGTCTAAAATGTTTGATACAATGAATAAGTTTGCAAAAAGTAACTGCACTTGAATTCCTAAACTGGCTTGAAGAACCCAAGGGAACCCACAGTGAAGGCTTAAAGCATGATGCAGATAATCCACTCGCATTGACAGGGTTTTTAAAATCTGGAGGCTTGGCTGGTAGGGAGGAAGTTGATGAACCCTTTCAGTATACCTAATCTGTACTTGGAAGGCCACTCTAGGACATGACCATTGCTTGATGATTCTACCTGCAAGAAACTAATAAAAGTAACTGAGTAAT
Organism: Procyon lotor; assembly: GCA_028646535.1. NCBI lineage: Eukaryota > Metazoa > Chordata > Mammalia > Carnivora > Procyonidae > Procyon > Procyon lotor. Next base: position 7,804,758 of record CM053605.1, on the reverse strand, counting down.
AAACTGATCTGGGTAAGAAACTGCAAAATAACCAAATCATGACAGTTCTTACTGTTCTTAGCATTGATTAGGCAGTATAAATGAGGAGGGAAGAATTTTAAGCCTATTATCAGACAGAGAAGACCCTAAGACCTACAGGAAGTTACCTGAAGCTAGGAAACTTTCTCAGCTTCAGGACTGAAAACAAGTTTTTATTTTTATTTATTGATTTTTATTTATTTATTTATTTGACAGAGAGAGAGAATGAGCACAAGTAGGGGAATGGGAGAGGGAGAAGCAGACTCCCCACTGAGCCAGGAGCCCAATGTGGGGCTCGATTCCAGAGCCCTGGGATCATGACCTCAGCCGAAAGCAGATGCTTAATCGACTGAGTCACCCAGGTGCCCCAGAATACAAATTTTTAAATGGGTAATCAGTGCCAATTGGTTCTGAATGACATTTAAGAACCTTGAATTGTCAACTACCTTTCAATAAAGCTGGAAAAAATTTTTAAGAAATAAATAAAAACCTTGGATTGAAAAAACCACCACCATGACTGAACTAAAGGTTGGAAATATTTAAAAGATAGCGTTCCTTATCACTTCAGGCTGTGTCCGTGCACTTTGGGATTACAGGATACAAGTTGGTCGTATTAGAAGGCATGACAAATGTATGCTTTTGTCTGAAGTTGCTTTTTCCCTCCAGTGTGGAAGTCGTATCAGGCTTAGTGTTCCTGGCAAGTTATCTTTACGTCAGATTTCAAATGGTGAAAATAGCAGACTTAGGATCCTCTGGTTTCCAGGCTGTGTTGAAGTCATAGACATGATTTGTCTTCTCCTGTCACTTCCTGTCCTGCTCAATCTTAGTTCTCACAACACAACAGCAGGAATGGTTCTGGTTTAGTAGAGATTCATCTTGATCCCTGCAATGTGGAAGAGCTGTTCTCTAGGGAGAGCACACACAGCTGTGCAGTAGATGGGAAGGCAGGGATCCCTGGGATTCTCACAGGGCAACCCAGTACTGCTCTCTGAATCAAGTGTACTCGGTTGAGGTGGTGCTAAGAGATAGAGGTACAGAAATAGATATAGATATATCGCCAATATATGTATTGCATATATATGTGCATATATAACAATATATTGTTCTATATATAAGTTGTATATAACTTAACACCTATATGTACACTGCTTTAAAGTAATTCTTATTTTTGGTTTAACTGTAAAGAGCTCTTCCAGTAGGCTCCAAACTGACTCCTTTTTTGTCTCAAGAAGTGTTTTTTTCTTTTGCTGAAGTGGGTAAATGGTTCATAACCCATAACCAAATCTAAACCAAGCTCTGAAATTATGTGCTGCATAGTGTGGTTTTAAATTTTGTTGTCATGGAATCTGGATTTATTCTCCATTGAAAGGGCTTGTAACCTGATAATTTACTCTCAGGTTTTTAAAAAATCATTACCAGGTACTGATTTGCACTTTATAAAATCTTAACTTTCAAGTCCTTTGGTTCACATACCAATTGTCCTTTATAGTAAAGTTTACTTTTTTTTTTTAAACCATGAAGCAGTTTCTAGTTAAAATTTCAAAAACCAAAAAACCCTAAACAAACAAGAAAGTTAGAGATTATGATTGTTTTATTGCTCTGTATTAAACCACCTTAACTAACTTAAAACAAAAAGGAAAAACCAAAATTCCATTTTGCTCATGGACCTGAATTCTGTGTGTGAAGAATTGCAGCTGGCATAATGGGGAAAGCTTGTTTTTGTTTTACCATATCTGGGTCTAAGCTAGGAAGTCTCAAAGCTAAGGATGACTCTGGGTGACTCTGCAGCCTGAGTCTACAATCAACCGGTGGTTTACTCATGTGTCTGTTGATACTGGCTGTTGTCTCGGACCTCAGCTACTGTTGCTGGTGGTGCACCTACACATGGCCTTTCCATGGGACTCATAACAGTCTTCACATCGTGGTGCCATTGTTCCAAACATGAACCGTTTAGGGAAGAAAGGCAGAAGCCTTATTGCTGTTTCTGACCTAGTCTCAGAAGTCACATTGTATCATCTCTACAGCAGTCACCAGCCCACCCAATTTCAAAGGAAGGGAACATAAATCCTGTCCCTTCATGGAGAAGGTCAGTGATACATTCTGTAAGAGCATGTGGGTTGGGACCTGTGGCTATTTCTGGAAAGCCAAAACCTTTAAGCTAGTACCAAGGCTTTTTTTTTTGGGGGGGAGGGGGGGTCTAGTTTTCAAATATCCAACCAAATCTGAATTTGTTTTAGTCCCAGAAGCCTGAAACATTTATTTGTAATACAAATACATCGCATTTCCTATAATATGTATGCCTTTAAAAACTGTTGTAAATTGTTCTTAAGTAATATAAGTGTATTATATGTTACAATAAATAAAAATATAATTGCACCAAGTAAGATTGATACTTAAATAGAAACCAGAAGTAGTTTTTTTCAGGAGGTAAAGGAGCATTCCTAGGTTTATCTGCATTATAATAGGTAGGGGTTTTTTTTTGTTTTTTAACCGGTCTTTAGTACTCCTGCTCAGTGGCAATCTTGGTTGTGTTCTTTGTAAATTTTGTGAATAGCCTTGGATTAAGATTCTTTTGATGCTAAGTAGCTACTATGCTACTAAGAATATTTTCTATTCCTCTCTCTTTCTTTGTGCCTCACAGATCCGTGCAGTTGGCAGGCTAAAAAGAGAGCGCTCTATGAGTGAAAATGCTGTTCGCCAAAACGGACAGCTGGTCAGAGCTGACTCCATGTGAGTAGAACCACTGAGCAGTGTATCTCCCTTATTAGTTTTTTCCAATGTAGTCTCCCATCTATTTCTAAATAATTCTTTTTTTTTTACTTCCAAATGTTAAAAAAAGAGAGAAAGTATGGGTTTTGTGGCTAAGAACCTGAGAAAAAAGTACATAATTTGGTTTTGAGTGTTTGAAATCTGTTTTACATTTACATCAATTTTACATTTGTACAGTTATTTTTATAGCCTTAAAATATGTTGTGAGAACTTTCCAGTAGCGTTATCCTCTTCTATGTGGATGGCAGAATTCTAGAAGTATGACTTATTTTGGAAATTGCTTATAAAGTATACTTAAGATAAATTGATAAATATAAGTGCTTAGTTCTGTGCAGCCTTCAAAAATGTTTTGAACCTAGTGTGTAGGTTGAAAAAACAAAAAACACTTTAAGCAAGTGTCTTCACTTTCAGATTACTCAGTTGGTCATGGGATTGTGAACTAGCCCTTCCAGCTCTGCTTCTGATGAGCTGTGGGAAACAATATAGCTTAGGCAAGCGGAATTGTTTTACTTTTCTTGGATTATTGTTTAGCTCTCTGCCTACTGAGTCATTGAATTGTTAGATCCATTTCATTTTCCAAAAATACAAGTATGTTGTTTAAAGGGCTGTTTGTATAAACTTTTATTTTTCATTTGGTTGTATTATCATACTCTGATCTTGCAGCTACCTTACTATAAGATGTTTTAGATCAGGCAGATGTTTCTGTTGTTTCATTAAAATTAATGGGATTTTACAAATAAACTATCCCTTTAAAATCTGTTCAGAATTTTAAGTCTCAAATCCTTTGGTGATTGTGGCTTTTTTAAATAAATGATTTAGATTGTTTATGTAAATTAATATATCTTCCTCATTACATTTTTGGTCAGTTTTCATGAACTCATTCATCATGAACCGTATTTGATGCCAAGCATCCTGTTAGCTTCTCTGGGAACTGCAACAGAAGCAGGAGATGGTACATCTCTCTTAGAGTTTGCAAATCTAGATAAAAGCAAAACACTTAAATGTATATACAAATAAAGTACATCACAGTACAATATACCATTTGTGTTAAACCACATGAAGTTCTAGTTTGGACCTGACTGAAGAATATAGAGATGCAGAAGGGGCTTTGATGGGATTAGGCTCTCTCTTCTCTTGTGGTAGGTGCAAACGAGAACTGTAACTGCTCTGATTTCTTAGAAAGTCTTGAAATGTCTCCCAAAGTGTTCTAGTTATTCTGAAGGGTTATATAGAAAGATAGTGAGTGAAAATAAACATATCTGTCCTTCAGGAAATACTTGAAAAGTTCAACCATTAATACGAAAATTTTTATGGTAATCACGTTTCTCCGAAGATACCTGGTTGGCAGGGATGTCAGCTGGTCCATGAAATCCATTTTTCTAGAATGTTTCCAGATACATTACACAAATGGTAAAGGGCTACGTAGTTGGTGGCTAGGATAGCTTCTTGATATTTAGCACCTATCAGAATGATTAAGCGTATACCAAAGGGCTTTTGTTATTTTCTATTTGTAGTACTTTTCAAGGTAGCAAAGGTTTCTAATAAACTTTTCTGTTATATGAAATGTGGTTCATTATTTAGGTTTCTAATAAATTTGAAATTTCAACCAGTGAGATTAAAAACAGGACTGTTTTAGTATGGCATCACTATTGATAGCTGAGTGGAGTTGAAGAGAAAGGAAACAGCTTTACTATGTTTGAAAACCAGACTAGAAGAGGTATAATTTAGAGTAGGTGATTAGTTCATAGGTATTTTTGTAGTTACCAATAACTTAAGTTCCTCCTAACAGAGAAGATTAACAGAGTTAATTAACGTTTGCTTTCTTTTTGTGTTTAAGTTGCCTTAATGGCACTTCCTCAATCTTTAATAAAACTGAAAAGCTCATGTTTTAATTTTTGGTGGTAACAATAACATATGCATATTTAACTGTACATTTCATGATGAAATTCTTATATTACCCTGCTTACATTAACCATACTTTTATGTTATGTATGTTACCATGTCATGTTAAGATACTTAACCATCTTTTTGTTAATAACGTAACCTTGCTTTTTCTTCCCCTACCATTATTAATTTTAAAATTTATAATTCATCTGTAAGACTCTACATGTAATTAACATTAGAATTGTTATATAATGAACCCTATTATATATTCAGTGTTGGTAATGTGGTAATGAGGAAATTACTGATGTAAAACAGCTATGTTTTACTTCCACTAATGTAATCATTAAACTTTTGCTGTCTCTTTGTAATGTAAAATTAATTATGTGTCATTGTGCATGAACCTTTGCCTGACTCCATTTTATTTTATTCCTTGGCTTGAAGAGTAGAAGTACATACAGACATAAGAGCAGGAGCACTGGCCTTTGTTTTCTTAATTGCTTTCAAGAGTTATAGTAGGATTGATTATTGATTATTGTCCACTATTGACACAAAAATGAATTCTGAGCAGTAGACTTGTATCTAGCTTTTCTTTCTATTATAAAAGCTGAATATGTAAAAGAAGCATAATTATTATTTAAGGTGGCACAGATCAGATTCTGCCCCAAGAAATAAAATTTCAAGGTTCCAGGCACCGATTTCTGCACCGGAGTACACGTAAGATTTTATCTGCTCTGCTTTTCACAACTAGGAGTTGTTTTAATTTTGCAGGCTTATGTTATACTAATATTTCACCAAGTAATTATCATCATATAATACCCTAATGCTCTTACGGTTTGGCTTTTCAGTACCTGGGTTTTAGGATTTCTCAAACTGTCATCATACACTTTGTTAAAAAAAAAAAAAAAAAAAAAGACAGCTAGACCAATTAAGGAAGTTATGTATGATTTGGAGTGTAACGGTGAAAGTAAAATGGAATAATTTGCGCATAAGGACCAAGCCTCCTTTTTTATTTTCTTTATTTTGCTTTGGTTGGCATACTAGTTCTCTATAGATTCAACTTAACCAGGTTTGGGTGATCTCAGTTTTTTTGGTTTTTTGGGTTTTTTTGGTTTTTTTCAGTTTTAGCACACTATCTTTTATTGCCTTATTTTCATCCAGGGGAATGGGGTTTAAGAGTGATTTGTCATTAAGTTTTGTTTTTTTTTAATTCCATAGATTAAAATAATGCTTAGAAGAATGTTTTGAGTTCATTTAAACCTATTCTTTCTGTAAGTGTAACAGAACAGAGTGTGGGAGTGACTGACCTTTTGTGGGAATATTTTAGCCTGCTGTATAGGAATTCAACAGCCAATGCAGTTCTTAAGCCACAGAAGTGATTTTTCTCTTACTCTGGTTCTCTTAATATGCTTCTAGGAACCAGGAAATTGCCTTAGATAGTGGCCAAAAACTAAGGTTTTCTATTTAAAATTTCAAGAGAACAAGGGCACCTGGGTGGCTCAGTTGGTTAAGCATCTGCCTTTGGCTCCAGTCACCATACCAGGGTCCTGGGATTGAGCCCCACATCAGGCTCCCTGCTCAGTGGAGGGTCTGCTTCTCCCTGTAACCTCTGCCTGCCACTCCCCCTGCTTGTGCTCTCTCTCTCTCTCTCTCTGTGTGTCTCTATCTCTATCAAATAAATAATTAAAATCTTTTTTAAAAAAGATGTTTTCAAGAGAAATAGTCAAAATTTGTGTTTCTGTGAAAATTTTTTCTCCCTTTTTTCCTGATTTTACTTTTACTGTTTTTTGGAAGAGGTTGGAGCCTCACCAAAGAGGTTATACCCTCACAGTTTGAGAAACATTGTTCCTGTGAAAATCCTTGGGGAAAGAGGTACTTGACTTTGGACTGATCTTTTAATAATGACATAGTTATGCCAAATAAATTTTCATTTAAATTTTAGTTCTCACATTGGCTAATGTTGTTTACTTAACATTCATGTAGTAAGATTTCATACAGGCATGAGGTAGATCTATTACAGATGAAATGATACGGTAAACATGAGCGCTTTCTTCAAAATTTCCTAATCTTTTGTAAAAGAAAAAGAGATTTTGCTGTTTTATAACACTACTTGGATCAATTTATTATCAAAGTACATTTCTATTAAGTTACTAATATTATAACATTTGCTTGAATAATCCCAATGCCTTGGCAACATGTTTACTTTTTTGCTTTTCACAGTAGTTGATTTGTCAAAACAAAAAGTCACTACACCTTGGTTGGATGGATAAGTGGACAGAGATGAAAAGCCTAAAACACTGTTTCCTTCCACACCTGATGCCAGTCAGTGATGGACATTCCAGCTAGCATCAGGCTGATTGCTAAAATGGGCTTATCCTTTTTTGTTCTTAAATTTATTCATTAAAAAAAAAAAATTTGTAAAAAAAAAAGCAAAACACCTGCAAGACCACTGTTCAACAGTAGATGGAAATAAATATTAATCAAGGGCACTTTATCTATACATATATTGCTCCAGGTGGTCAGTGGTTTTAAAAATAGTTCCTGTTCTATTTTTGGTGTTTATGAAGGGTTATCAAATAAATACTGAAAAGTAAGTTAAATTTCTTACTAATATTTTAACTTCTTTTGAGAAACAACCAGAAATCCAAATATGCTTTTGATGTTGATCTTTGATGAAATAAGTGTCTTTACTGGTATTGATAAGGACTTAATTTCACCTTTTATCTTTCTACATAAATATTTTTCTTATTCAGTTACAATTGAGGATCATGTAAGTTTTTTTCATTTGTTATCATATTCCAATTTTCATATATTCATGTGTAGAATCCTAGAATCAGCAGAAATCTCATAGACTTTTCCAAACTCAACCTGTGCTTCCTTCCTAAGAATTCTTTGTAGTTATTCTCTTTTTGTTGACTACTTTATAAATGGCCACATGATTTCTTGGGTATGAACAAGAAATACTTGTACTTTTAAAACTTTAAATAAATAGTTCCTATTACTTGTTTCTGACAAAATTATTTCTCTCAAAGAAAGTAACCCTCCTGTAATTTTTAGTGGACAGAAATCTCCAAACTTTTGTCATGAATTTGGATTTAGTTTATTGACATTGTTGCTCTAAGATTATAATTCTAAATATTATTATAGTCTTTAATATATTAGTGTGTGGCTAATGTATTTACTGATGCAGAATGGTGGGCCAAGCATTCGATTTAAGCCTCAAAATGCAAAGACAAAAACTTCAATTATATCAGAATATTGTACTGGTTAGTCTTTTACAACTTAAGTAAAGCCAAGTTTGTCAGCAGCTCTATCAAGAGAGTATAAGTTGGATTATTTGTTTATAGTAATGCAGAACTGGCCTTCTTATTCCTGCTTCTGGTGACACTTTTCTAACATGAATTCAGTCTGCTCTCACACAGAACAAGAAGTTCAAGTTTTCCCTGTACTCCCTAAAGAGAAGACTGAGTACAAGGCTAGTACCTAGACTTTGTATCCCAGTTAATACTGATTTTTTTTTTTTTTTTTTTTTTTTTTACTCTTCTTGGATGCTCAGTATGGGTTTGGCTAAGTATCACAGGTTTTTGATAAATTGGCATATATATATTCCAGAATCTCTGGGCAAACATTTAGGGTAATCATCCATGAGCCTGTACCTGAAAGTTTGCATTTATCTTGACAGCGATAGGCCAAATTCCTGTGGTGAGTCAGCCCTGATAAATTAATTTCTCAATATGCCAAGCTATGGCTTAGATTTTTCTCTTCTAACTATCTTTAGAAATATGGCTTTCTTATTTATAATACTTCTCGCTTTGAATCATCAAGACTTTCAAAGTTATTCACAAAATTGTGGATTTTGTTTTTAATGTTTTTAATGTTCTGGGGACTCTGGGAACAATATTAGATGTCAGCTGTCCTTTCAAAAATGATCCCACTTATGTTGTGGTTTCCAAACAAAATGCATGTTAAGTTAGAAAAGATTACACAAGTCAAAATGAAAGATGTTTCTCTTTTCAGTTGTTCACTCTCTGCTCCACTTTCATTCTTTTGGATGAAATACACAAGGATGAGTTTTAGCCTAAGGCGTTTTTGCCTTGACACTGAGAAAAAGTGTTGAGCCCACATCCCAGAGTCATGGTCCTTTTATTGCAGCAAAGCCTCTTAATGTAACCAACCAGATGGCCAAGTCCTGGTATCACTTAAATACTTCCCACAGCTGATCATGCCCTAACATTAAACTGCTCTCTGAAAATATACCAAGCTCAAGACTTTATGTTAGAACTGTAAAATTGCTTCATTCAAATATGTTCAGTTTTTATGAAGCATTGGCAATGGAGCCAAAGAAATTGTGACTCTCAGCTTACACAGGAAAGAATGATTAAGACTATGTCACCAAGAAGCCCAGAAATGGTTGTTGAACATCCGTCTGGATAATTTAAGAACTCTCTTGCCTCTGTTCACTCTCTGCACAGAATTGGGTGTAGTTTCATGTTTTAGTCATTTAGCTAGAGACCATATGCTTTAATATAATTAAGCTGTCAAAATGCTTTTGTTACGGCTTTCTGAAACTTTAATTCATTTTTAATTTACGCATCATAAACTCAGCTTGCTTCCTTGTCTTTGTTTGTGAAGTATTCGAAATGGCATTTTCATGGAATCATTTTGATTCACGTGTTTGAACTCTGACACCTGTATACTAGAACTCTGTCTTAATCTTCTCACCACACGTAAGTCACAGTGCAGTGTTGGTAGAGGTTTGATTGACTGGCTCAGAATACATACATTGAGTAAAGAATGCTGCTTCTCCAAAGCTCAGAGTTGAACCCATTGCTTGCTCTAGTTCTCTTCCTGCTCCAAAGTTGTTTTTTCATATTCAGCTTGTGTAACTTGATGTGTAAGGCGACACAGTCACAGATTTTGCCTTGTAGCTGTTTTTTTAAAACAATTAATATGTTTATTAACTTGTTTGGTTTGACTGTTTTCACAGGGGAAAGTGAAGGGTGGGACAAGGGACAAGAAAACTAAGATAATTCTTAAAATATTAATTGGGGAAACTGCTTAGCTGAAGTTTTATAAAAATCTGACTTGAGTGTTTTTCTCTTCATTTGCTGTGCTTGTGTAAACAGTGTGACACCATCGCCACAACAGGTTCGGGTCTGTCCTCCCCAAATGTTACCTGAAGATGGAGCTAATCTTTCCTCTGCTCGAGGCATTTTGTCGCTTATCCAGTCTTCCACCCGTAGGGCTTACCAGCAGATCTTGGATGTGCTGGATGAAAATCGCAGGTGATTGGCCATCAGTGACTCTTGCTAGCTGTGATGCTTATTTTTTTGGCTCCTTGTTAGTGGACTGTGGTGTCTTCCTTTTGTGTTTGCACCTTTGTCTCTTTCCAAGATGCAGTGGTTTAAAACAACTTGCTTTGCTTTCTTTTAATTTGAAATTATTGTCCAAAATTCACATTTCACAAGATTCTGTTAGCTTCTCTTCAGTCAGGGAGAGTATTCAGTTAATAACTATATATACAAGAAGTATAATGATTTTTTTTCAAGGGTTTTGTTGACCTGTCCTAAGTACTTGACTCCATTGGAATATACGGAGGCCTACTGTTGGACTGAGTGTAGGATGTTGGACTAAAGCACACTGATCTCCTTTAGTAAGTCTTTTGATCGAATCATTTATGATACTAATACGGTTGGATTAATGAAGCAAATCGGAGAAGACAGTATCAGTACAGCTGCCAGGACACTTTTTACTTTCCTCTTAGCTATGGATTTCCAGGCCTGTACTGAAAACCTCAAGTGCTGTTATCTTTTTGAGAATACTGGTATTTTTCAGTATTGACAACTTCTCTCACTTTTGAACATTCCCAAGTGAAATCATGAGTAGTACACTTAGACTTGCTGATATAAATTCTTTCTTGCCAGTATTTCAGACTTTTTTTTCCCCCTCAATTCTTTACTACATAGTATTTTTAAAAGATAAGATTTGGGGAGCTTTTTGTCATAGCACGTGGAAAGTTATGAAAAGTTTCATTTCAACTCCAAACATTTTATCTAGTGACTCTGTGAGTCACTGTTTGAATTTTTATGGTCATTTTAGGAGACTGTTAACTTTTGGAGAACTCCCAGTAAGGTAAGCTGGCTCTTCCAGTAAACCTTGTTTCTTACCTTAGGAATTGATATGTCTTGTGGCTCGCTCTGAACAAACTTTCTTTTTGAGTGCTATTGATCCTTATACAAGCCTCAGAGGTTTTAACCTTACTTCATGAACACTTGTCCATACTGTCGACTGGTGTTTCTAAGCCTTCCCAGAGTTAATGCAGTGGTACTTTCAGTTTGGGCCCCAGAACTTAAAGCTGCTCCAGAAAGAGCTTAAAACAGAAAGTCCCTAGCAGGGAAAAATTATATATGCATTTATGTATATGTGCATTCATGTACATGTATGCATGTCTGTATACACCTGCATCCCCCTCCCCAAGGGTTTAGAGGACTGTCTTAGAGTATTTGCATCCTGTAAGAAGCAGCACGGTTCCGAAGAAAAAGCATGGATTCGGGGGGCCAGTCAGATTTATCATGACCTGCCCCACTGAATAGGTAGCTGCATGAGGGCCTTGGACAAACTGCTTAGCATCTCTGGGCCTCATTTCATTCATCTATTCAAAAAAGAGATAGAGGGGTAATAATAGTATTACCTAGTTTTCTAGATTCTTGTGAGGACTCTTCCTCCCCACCCCCACCACCATCTTTATTTAAGATATAGGTAATAATGGCCTCAATTTAGGGTCATGGCAGATGCTTCAAACGCTATTGAATATAAAGTACCTGGCACTTAAGAACTGATCTTCCCAAAGGCCTATTTTCTCCTCCCACCTTAAAACAGCTTTATTCTTCACCAGATTTCCTCTTTCACTTTTTAATTATAGTAGGTCTGTAGAAGGGACCAGATTATGAGATCAAATTATGTCCTATCAAATGCTATTACGCTGAAAATATCTAAATGAGAAAGACATTTATAAATTTGATATAGATTAAATAATTATGATTTCACAAAACAGTCCTTCTCCATAATGGAAAAGAATTTTGCTTCAAGTTCAAAAATACAAAATCAGAAATCTTACTAATGTAGAATTTACTTTATATTCTTTTATTATGAAAAACTGTTTTGAGCCGTAATGAAGTTTTCTTTATTTTTTTAATTGTAATGAATTGATGGCTTTAAAATCCACTTTCTGAAAAGGAATGTGATCTCTTCTTGTTCACTTAAATGAGATTTTTTTAAAATTCATTAAGTTATTGTATTAATAATACTTTGCTCCTGGGTACATACCATTAGTTGTTACCTTGGAGCCTGGAGGGTTAGATTCTTATTAGCCTTACTGGATGCTTTCATTATTGAAAGAGTTCCTTTTTTTTTTTTTTTTTCTTTTTTCTTTTTTTTCTTATGATTATATTTAAATTTCTTATGATCTAAATGTTGAGCAAGATTTAATCAGAATTGTAAGTACCAAATCAGTTTTTTATTTCTACAAGAGAACTGTCTGGCATGACTTTGCAGATATAAGAAATAGGAATGTGAAATTTGGATAATGTTCTACTTGCATGATTATTAAAATAATATTGCTTACAAAGTTTTAAGTGCTTTTATGTTCCTTGCTCTGTATATCATTTTTTCTTTTTTATTACTCTTGGCAGTTATGCTAATGTAATATCCTATCTTTGGTCTTCTGCCCTCACATTAGGTACAGTTAAATTAAGCTAGAATTATTTGGCAGAAAAAAAACTTCCTACCTACCTTATTATCACTAAAAATGTGGATTCACAGTTGCTTGATGGAAGAACAATTTTTAGTTGACACTTTAGGGAACACTGTGGAAAGGTTTATGTACTGTATTTTTGTTTTCTCTTCTTATGAGAACTTACTTGATCTAAAACCAAGCTCCACATGGAGACAAAGCTAAATCCTTTATACATATTAGAGAAGTTTATTTACACATGTCATTGCTGTGCATTTGGAAAATTGATGTATCAAACATGTAAATGCTGTTCAGGAAATGCTCATGTCTCCTGACATCTGCTAGAACGCCATATATCATTCTCTAAAGCAAATTATTCACATTTAAAAAAAAAAAAAGAAACTTAATTCTCATGTAAGAACATTATTTAAATAGCAACAGATTAGTCATGCTTAGCATGCTTAAGTTTTATTTTTAGAAGGAACTTGATTATTTTTATAGTTTTTCTCGAGCAGATTGTATTGGCTTTGAGTGAATAGAATATGAAACCATTGTGTAAATAATTGATATTTTTACAAGTATGCATATAAATACGTTACTGTTTATTCACCATAGCGGTCCATTTTTTTAGTGAAGAAATACATACTTTATTAAGTCAGAGCATTTATTTACTAAAAATGTTAATATACAAGTTAATGTGAGAACTTGGAGAGACTTGGATCTCTTTCCCTTTCGCCACTTTAATTACAAAACATTATTGTCAAACATATTATCAGACTTAAAAAGATTTTTTTAATGTATTAAATCATACTTATGGTAGAAAGTGGTACTTGAATGAAGTTTCTAACTTTGCCAAATACCTGTCTAATTTACTTTTATATTATATGTGTCAATTGCCAGTGTGAGAAGACAAAATGAAATACGTTGTGAAAGGTAACTGTATTATTTTCTGGCTCTGCATTATAAAAGGGAAATCTCTGTGGTGGAATATATTGAATATGGCAGATCCATTTGAACACAGCAGTGTGTTTTTTAAGAAAAGCTTTAGGTAGCACCCAGGAGGGCTTCATTTAGTTGATGATTCTCCTATCAGTTTAACACAGGACTGTAGTGAAGTAAGTTTTCCTAATGCCACAGAGTGAACATATGAGCGGGATAGGATGATTTAAAAACCTGTTTCAAGCATATGTAATTTCTCACTGTTCTTTATTTAGCCACATTAGACAATTGAAGTCTAACATGTCTCCCCCAACAGTCTCTGAATCTCTTATCCTCTGGGCCCCAGAAGTTTCTTTAAGCACCAATAGTGCCTTTAGGAAATGTACAAGCTAAACATTAAAATTTCCTGTATGAATTAACTCGACAGAAAACAGTGATTTGTATTGTAGCCAAAATTCTACAGCTGTACCAACTTACAGAAGAAACTAATTTGTTTGGTATTAAATGTTTGCTGTCATTAAGTATTGCCTTGATACTTCAGTACAGGCAAAGACCTCACCAATACTTACAGAATTAGATATTTAAAGTAGAAGGTATGAATTCTTAAAATCCTTGTATGGACTCTGTAGTTCAGCCTCCTTTCTCTGGCTGGTAAATGTTGCTGATTACTTTTGGGGGACTCGACCAGCAACCACGGAGACCTTTTGTTTTCTGATTTTTAAAAATGAAATCTAGTGAAAAGGGTACTCCTTACCTAGGTAGAGAACTAACTGTCCTCTAGAACCAAAGTCTACGCTGAAACTGATGAAAATCCCCACAAAGTTTTCCGGTGCCCCTTAGTCTTCATTCCCAGCTGCCCTGTATGTCCCTCCTGGTTGTCGCAAGAGGAGACTCCCACGTTTGTGCTTCTGTAACATCCCCTAGCGTAGCTCTCAGAGCCTGTGCTCGGACCGCCTCAGCTCCAGAACCAACGCTTGCAGCTTTGCTCTCGAGAGCCGAGGTTTGAATGAGACACAGCTACATTGAGATATCGGGTGTGAATCGAATGATTGAGGTGGGAGGGAAGGAATTGTGGGAAATGGGAGTTACTTGAAAGGTTTAGTTTTTGAGACAGGGCTGTTGTTATCGGACGACCAACCGTGATCATGCGGGTGCTACTAACCAGTTGTTGACACGCTTCCAAAGTGGCTGGTGATTTTTTTTTTTTTCCAACTAGAAAAGAGAAATTAGACTTCTTAAATTTAAAAAAAATTAGACATTTTAAACAGGGTTGTTCTCTGTCTTGAATTTCATAAATTAAAATAATAGGCACCAGAGAAAATTTTTTAAATGCGTGTGCTGTCTTGTCACACAAGATATATTCCTTTTGTTTTTTAACCCATGGTGAAACCCTAAATTTGTGAAAGTCAAAATGGAGGCCATGTGATACAAAGATTTTTAAAGTATTTGAAAGATATTATATTGTATTGCAACATACAATATAATCCTATTTGACATTTTTTTGTCTTGTTTTTGCTTTTGTTTTATTACTTCTCTGTTTCCTGATTCTGTCTTGTGCCTTCTCCCGCAAAAAACCTGCCTTAGACCTGTGTTGCGCGGTGGGTCTGCTGCCGCCTCTTCTAATCCTCATCATGACAACGTCAGGTAAATTTTGAGACTTTGTAATTATCAGGGTAAATAGTTGACTGAATTTGTATTTTGCAGGACATAATGCATGTAGTAGGCCTTTATATTATAGCTTGAACTTCTACAGTTTTCCTCTCTGAGTACATCCTGCTTTTTCTCTGAACAGCGAGCCTAGTTATTCATGACACTTGTCTACTACAGGATGAAGAAAAATGCTTGACAATTACAGTATCATGGGAACATCTGAGATATTTAAATACAGTTTTAGGAGTTTTAAGAGGATCATGCTGAAACACAAAAAGTCATCTTAAATCTTGTCTTATATGCTTCATTTTAAGTGTGGCCCCAGGTTCTGTCTACCATTTCCTTTTTAGTTGTTAATTGTTTATAGTGTCACTTGCAGTGTATAGAGAAACCTTTGTGTAAGGCATCATCTTAAATTGGGGGAAATCAGCATTCACAGTCTAGGAAGTTCACTGTTTAAAAAAGAAATTTAGTTTGAAGAGTTTTTGTCATCTGTTGATTTAAGCTTTTCCCTCTTATTTTTGTTCTTTTAGCTCTTTCAGACATGCTTAGCCTGAGTAATTATTTCTTCCTGTCATGCACAAGGACAGGTAGAATGACACATAGGAATTCTTAGGGTCCTGAGGTGCCCAAATCCCTATTTCCCATCTTCTGGGGAAAAGAAAATTGGTTAGTATTCACAAATACCATTACTGTCGTTTTTTTCAGAGCTAATTTTGCTTATTTTAAGCAGAAGTGTATGATCTGTTACGGTAGATTTAAAACTGTCAGCATTATTTCTGTGATGAGAGGAATCCGGCACATTGATTTTTAGGCAAGAGAAGAGGAAAGAAACATCTGTTTCTCAATAATACTGAATTGAAGCTTTGAGGAATCGAAACCTACTTCCGTAGTGGTCCCTTACTACTCTGCTGACTGGTTTCTTTCGCAGTATTAACTCAACCCATTGTAAGTTTACCCCTGAATACTTCCCCGAAGTTGGAGCTTAAGTTTGTAATCCTTTTCTCTTTCTGTGAAAGAACTTTCGGTCTGTGATATGAACTAGCATTTCTTTGTTTTTAGGTCTGATAAATACAGCTTTTAATTTAAGACATACCTTAAAGTAATGTTTGGGTTTTTTTGTACATTGAGTTATATAGGTGTAAAGCTTTTTGCCAAATCCTTAGATTTCTTTGCAAATGAAGATTTCCTTTACAGATATTTAACACCTTACTTAATTCAAGATTTAAACTGAGTAATCCCTGTCACTTACACTTCCTTCTCTGTGTTCAGCCTACGTCCCTTTACCTTTGGAGCCATTGCTTTTTTTTTTTCCCTCCTCCCCAGCTTACTTCTCATAGGTAATCTCGAGGAAGTAGAAAAGTTTTATTTTGAAGACCAAGTGTAGAGAAAAGGAATCTTCAGCCCTTATTTTCTCGTCTGATCTTTAACGTTTGAAAGAATAATTAATCCAGGTATTTATAACCTATAGTGCCAGCATCTCCTCCCTCAGCTCACCTCACTGATGCAGTTGCTCTGTCTTCAGGGTATTTACTCTTACAGTGAAGAAAGGGACGAGCAAGTTCATTTCACCATAAAAGGAACATTTAGAGATTGTTCTAGATTATCTAGACACGAATAGTTATCATCAGTGTTCAGAATGACGACACTGGCTGGGAGCACACTGGAAAATTATAAAATAAAAAATACTGTTCCACCTACCTTATTAAATTTTCAACAGCATATGAAACAAAAGGATTTTCTGAATACACTTGTCTTCAACATGTCTGGATGAAACTGTAATTCTCTTCATACCCCTTTGTGTGGTAATGTGCTTTTTGTAATGGGGACTTGCTAGTGAGATTAGAATGTATGATCCATGTGTCAATTCTCTGTGGATTACGAAAGAGCTACTTTTCAATTCAATTTACTTATATTCTGCTCATTCAGGAAAGTTACTATGCCATTGTACTGAAATAACCATACAGGATTAAAAAATAGTGAGAATATAAATATGTGAGGTGAATTGTATGGCATGTAAATCATATCTCAGTTAAGCTGTTAATTAAAATAAGCTTAAAAAGTGGAAATCCAGGGGCGCCTGGGTGGCGCAGTCGTTAAGCGTCTGCCTTCGGCCCAGGTCAGATCCCAGGGGCCTGGGATCGAGCCCCGCATCGGGCTCTCTGCTCTGCAGGAAGCCTGCTTCTCCTGCTACCAGTCCCTCTGCTTGTGTTCCCTCTCTCGCTGTGTTTCTCTCTGTCAAATAAATAAAATCTTTAAAAAAAAAAAAAAAA
>CM053605.1:7766462-7786996 GCA_028646535.1 Procyon lotor | reverse complement strand
GCTTTTTCTGGAGTTGTTCTTAATGGCTTTCCAGTATTATTTTACACACAGCCTCTTAATGATTTATCATTGAACCAATTCTGGATCTGAATGTAATGACAGGATGTACTCAGGCAATTTTATAATTGCTTCTGTGGGAAACACAGTTGGGATCAGTAATTAGAAGTAAGTAGAGGATAAAAATGGTAAGAGAAAAGGCAATAAGAAGAGGAAGAGAAATTAAAAAAAAAAAAGCCTTACCTTTTTTTTTTTTTTTTAGCTAGAGTTAGTTTACTTTGTGTTCCCTGCCAGTGAATCTTAGCAGGGAATCCTGTGGAAGTACATATGGACATGAGTTTGTGGAAGAATTATGCATTGTTATATCCTAGAGTGGCAGCTCTTAAATCATTGCTCGAAATATTTTTACTTTTTTCTCTGCTTTCCTTTGTTAGTACCAATTCAGATGGTAAGATATTTTAGTAATTCATATTGTGAAATAGCAGTTTTTTGAACAGTTCTTTGATTACCAAACATATGACGTGACTTGTCAGATACTCTTAGTTCTGTTCTAATACTAAAATGTATTTTTTTTCTCATCTGCTAGGCATGGCATGTCACATATCGATACAACAATTGAAGGAACTTCAGACGACATGACTGTTGTAGATGCAGCGTCATTAAGACGACAGGTATTTAACATACCAGATAAGATATAATCCTAAATTATACAATATTATACAAATATAATAATGTATATATTGTATAATAATGTTTATTAATAATACTGTATATATTGTATAATTATATATATACATAACATATTCTATATAATTATACAGTATTTAAATGCTAATTTTTTTAACATTTTATTATTTTCTCTCCTGTGGAACCCATGAATTGAAATGTTTTACTTACCACGCTGTTTAATAACCCATAACTGACTTTTCCATTTTTTTAAAAAAGATTTATTTAGTTATTTGTTTTAGAGAGAGAGCAAGCGAGTGAGAACAAGCATGGGAGAGCAGCGGGAGACAGAAACTTTAGCAGACTCCTTGCTGAGCTCAGAGCTCGACCTCATGACCCTGAGATCATGACCTGATCTTAACCGACTGAGCTACCCAGGGGCCCTGACTTTTCCATTTTGATTAAAGATATATTAAACCACCATTTACATGTTTTGATCAGCATAAAACAGTCTTACCAGGATGGATTGGTATAATTCTGGACAATAACAAAGAATCTTGGTGTTTTACCAAACTGGTATAGTCATAAATTGCTTGCTGACTTTTTGAAATTCGGAACAGTCAATTTGGGGACCTGTGTTACTCTGAGAATTACTTTTTTTTTTTTAAATATATATTTTTTAAAATATTTATTTACATATTTATTTATTTGACAGAGAAGAGAGAGATTACAAGTAGGCAGAGAGGCAGGCAGAGAGAGGGGGTAGCAGGCTCCCTTCAGAGCAGAGAGCCTGATGCAGGGCTTGATCCCAGGACCCTGAGATCATGACCTGAGCCGAAGGCGGAGGCTTTAACCCACTGAGCCACTCAGGCGCCCCTACTCTGAGAATTCCATTTTGGAAATCACTGCTTCCACTTTGCACAGTGTCTTTATAAACACTGTTCTTGTATTCTATGAAATGTCCTATCTTGGAACTATAGTTGCATGCGCACGTTTTTACTGAGTGTCTCAGACTCTAGAATCACACAGACACACACATGTGGGGAAGGCGAACTCAGTGTTATAATTGTGTTTGTGCCAAGTAGATGTAGAGGAGGAGTGAATGAAATAAAGTATTTCCAAGATGAAGAAACTAAATGTTTTAGCATAAGAATAAATCAGAATATCATTTTAAAAATTTAATAAAAGGCTACTGAGAAGCAAATAATACTTAATTTTGAGTCTCACTTATTAAAACAAAGAATGCTGTATTATAAGCTTGTACATATTTTCTTATACTTATTTACACCTTGCCTATTGAAGGAAGGGGATTTCTTTGGCATTTGTCATTGAATTCACCATTACACCCACAACCTTGCCTTCCTGAAAGTGTAATAAGAGCCTCAAAGTTTTAACAACATCTGCTCAATCCTTAGCTTAGAGGGTGAACAAGTAGAGGACAAAGATACAGTCATTAGAAACAAGTCACACACATTCTTTGAGAATTTAAAAGTATAGAAAACCAGCTGGGAAACTGAGTTTCTGAGATCAGTAACAAAATGGTATCCCAAGAAGATTCTGCAGAATTCACATTTGTGACCCTGGTGGCATTGGAAGCTGTTCTTCTGTAGCTGTCATTGCCCTGTTGCCAACGTGGAGACCCAACAAGCTGTGCTCCATCAAATCTAGTCTAGAGATGAGGGACTCGTGGGCCACCTGGCTTCCAGATGCAAAATGCAATCCACAATCAGAGTGGAATATTCTAAAGCTGCCTTGAACCCAGATGAGCCCAGATGAAAATATTTAAATGACTCAAAATCAATGCTGTTTTTTTCATTGACAATAAAGTGGATTGTTTAGTGTAAGAATCTTATATCCCACAAGACCAAATAAGCCCTTCTCGTTGTGAATGGTTTGGAGAAGGTAATCTTGACGCGCTCCTTTTTTTCTTTTCTTTTCTTTTTTTTTTTTTTTTTAACTAAATTGGCTCTGGGAGAAAAGTCATTGCTCAGCATTGATCAAAAGTGAAGTACTTTTTTGGGTTGTTAAAATAATTATCTCTACACTTCTATGTCTGGTGTAGACTCATAGACTCCCATTCCTGACCCCACCCACCCCACACCCCCAATTTGGAGTCTCAGTCCTTGAAATGCTAAGGATTCTGCATTATGAAAGTTCTTTTCCCTTAGCCTCTCTGATATAATGTTAATAATCCCTTTGGCTTTTATAATGTGTTTTTACATAGATGTTGTAGGTTAGACTCTCCAGAAAGCAGATTCTGGGATGAAGGTTTGCACATAGAGAGTTTCTGGGGAGTGCTCCTGAGGTGACCACCTTCCAGGGAAGGAAAGGCAGCTGGTTTGGGCAAGGGGGTAATGTTGGGCTGCAGTGTAGTCAGAACAAGGGCTGCATGTGGCCAGCCTGCTGCGGAGCTCTGAAGCTGGGGTAACCCTTCGAGTTGGAACAAGGGCTGGGCCTTTCACCCCATCACTATCTGGTTATTGGATGCATGCTGCTGCCCCAGTAAAGGAGCATAAGCATGGGCAAGGCAGTCATTCAGCCCAGAGCCGTGGCACAGTGAGGACCAACAGCCGAGGTGACACTCCTAGCAGCTGGAGAATTATTAGCCTTTCAGTCCTGACGGACGGGTCTGGGTGGCAAAGCACAGGGCCTGCTCTAATAGGTTATTTGAGGAGATGCTCTCGGTCACTCAGAGAGTGGACGGAGAAGACAGTTAAAACAGGTTAAAGATGAACAACTGAAGCTGAGTGACAGAAGCTTCTAGAAAGGAGCAGGAGCCCCTCAAACTTTCCGCTGTGCTAGGCCTGCCTAAATGTGTACTTGGTCTTTTTTGATCAGAATAGCATGTGATATGCAACAGTTTTCCTCGCCCCGTGTTGAATCAGGAAAGGAAGGAAAATACACTTTTTCTGACTCAGAAATTTGGAGAAGGGAAAAGGAAAAGATTATATCAATGAATTTAAACTGTCGTGGGTAACATTTTTTCTACACAGAGTTTATTTCGCTCCCAAACTGTTCATGTTTATAAGAATTCTTTTGAAAGTCATACTGCTTTATAAGGACCTAAGTGCTCTGTGCCTTAAAGTTGCTCTTTTGTTTGTTGTTGTGGTTTGTTTTTCACTTAGATAATCAAACTAAATAGACGTCTGCAGCTTCTAGAAGAGGAGAACAAAGAGCGTGCTAAAAGAGAAATGGTCATGTATTCAATTACTGTAGCCTTCTGGCTTCTTAACAGCTGGCTGTGGTTCCGCCGCTAGAGGTAACCTCCGCTCTCGAAACTAGTGTCTCAACAGCTGGAAATATAAAGCATTTGCAAACTTCTTGGTTTCTGTCTTTGCATTGTATGCCGTTTTACAGTCCATGCCCTGAACGTGTATTTCTTCCAGAAAGGCGGGGGGAGGTACTGATATTTGCAGAAGTCAAGGTACATTCTCTCACTCAGCTGTAGTCACTTTTAAGCAGATCTGCAGTAACAAACACCTACTTAAAATTCTCCCTTTGCATGTTTTGTAAATAGGCTCTAGTTTGTTTTTTGTTTTTTTTTTTTAAAGGAATTTTTGCCTCATCAGCCCTCACAATTTATTCTCTGAATGGGAGAGAGAGTGCATAGGGAATGGATTTACAAAAGTATCGGTAGAAGAAAAATACCACCTTATTTTGTCCTGTCTCTCAAACACTGTCAGATTGGACGGTTTTGTTAACGGACACTTTTGCAGCCACATTTCAACGTTAACACTTCTGAAGTCATGGTTTGGTGTCAGGTTTGATAAGGCCAAGGCGCTTCATGTTTACCGGTCACCTTCACTAAAGCAATTCCTAACATTTCCGGCAGTTTATCTAATATGCGTGTAAAATGTGCGTTCTTACTTTTATTTTAGTTTTGCAGATGGTTTTCTATAAAGTATGTTTTTACTAAGTCCCTGTGTGAATGATTTAAAAAACTAAAGAATAAGGTACAAATGTAGTGTATTTAATAAACTGTCAACTAAAGCAATGTTTGTCGAAAAATTTTATTTCCTCATATTGTGGTGTGAGCTATATTTCATATCATATTACCATTAAGGAACCCGAGTCTTCCTGTCTCAGGAGGAGGTAATGCAATTAAAGACTTGGCTGGTAGGGAGAACCTACCGTGTTTCCTTTTGGATTTCCATCCCGGCAGCAGCAGGCGCTGGGACCATTAATTACAGGTGGTTTTCTAAGTCGTGGTATCTGTCAGGGGCTTCAGGGAAAACAGCTTGTTTGTGTACGCTTTTTGCATTGTATTTAGCTAAGATACTAAATCTTGTGAGCTTTAAATGTAAAGTGAAACCAAATCCTGGGAGGCTCTAGCTCTCAGAATTATCCCCCCGATTTTGTGTTCAGAAACAGAATTTTAGTTAGATGTAGTATTCACCACACATCTTCAGTATCTGAATACCTAGGCGGTCAGTGTTAGGAAAGGCAGTTGAGGGAAATTCCTTAGATGGAGGTAGATTTAATGTTTCTGTCTTTGCTTCTCCCCTGTCCTTCCAAAATAAAATACTTGGAGGAAGGATTCTTCTCTTTGCTTCCTAGAGTTTGAGGATATCTTTTTACCCATGAAAATCTTCTGCCTTTTATAACAGCCTAATGATATGATTATATTAATTCTAGCTTTATATATATATCACAAGGTAATTTCTGAATGATCCTCCCAATTGAAACATGAAAACGATGGATAAAATTAGCACTTCTTTTGTTGGGGAAGCATGAAAAGGATTCTGCTAGGGCCAAAAATGAAATAAAAGCAAGCATTCCAGGAGAAAAGCAAATACAAAAGCTATTTTCTCCTGTTAATTTTTACCAAACCCTGGAGACCTATAACTTTCTCCCTTAGTGGCTGTGCGGAGGGCAGGAGAATACAGTCCCATGTCTTAGGCAAGGCACTAGCTGTGACAGGAGATTTCTACGTGAAGCTGGGACCCCAAAGGCTACGCCCTGAGTGAAAGGGTAAATAGGAAATCAACTTACCACCCAAAAGGGGATAATAAAGAAACGCACCTTTGCCTTGTCACAGATCTAAAAAATAGAAGAGCTTGACTCGCTCGAAAAACAAGCTCTGTTATGCTATCCTTCCTCACCTGGAAGTCGTTCATCATCAAGAAAGTGGTTTTGGAGTTGAGAGGAACAAATTCATTCCTGGTTAGGATGATTAAGAAACACTTGCAGATATTTGAGCTGAACCTTGAAATACATTCGTGTACACACACACACACACACACACACACAAACACAGAATTTCAAAAAGCAGAGGATGAAGAAAAGGTCTGGGGCAGGGAACAGTGGGAGAAGAGTTTACAGGTTGGGCCAGTAATACAGTGCTCAACCTAACAGGCTAGTGTCATACAACTAAGTACAGAGCTCTACCTACAGGTGTTTCTTTTTTGTCTACTTCTGGGAATACTTACTGAAACAGTAGCAGGCTATTTACAGTTTGAGGGGTAATTTTAGGAAAATATATATGCAAGAGAGCTTTCCTTCCTTTCTTAAATGAATGCCTGTTTTCTAACTTCTTAATTATGTTTGACATTGAAATTGAACTATTTTTCTGGGCTCCAGGTTCAAAAAGGTTTAATTTACCATAACCGCTATTTACTTACAACGTGTTGTTGTGTCAATAAGTAGAAACTCGCATGTGCACCACTCTGACCTCTGTAGTGACCAGTTACAGCAGGTAGGCCACAAGCCCTGACCTTAAGGAACTGACAGGTTCATGGAGAAGGGCGGGAGGGAAGGGGGAAAGCTTATTAAAGAATTAGAGGATTATAAAAATGGTTCTGTTGTGGAGGAGGAACTTGAGATATAGGCTGAAGGATAGGGAGAGGAGAGTGTTTCAGACGGTGGACACAGCAAAAAAATGGTAGTGTAAAGATTCCAAAACAAGATTAAACACGGGGTGGCAGTGAAGAAAAGATCTCTGAGCTTTGTAAATGACTAGATGTACACTATGTGTGTGTGGGTGTGAACATAAATGCATTTGTAAGTTTAGGTGCCAGAGCAGTATTTTTATATCCTTTTGGCATAACCCCAAAAGATACTGAACCACCGGTGGCCCCTAGGCTTTAGGCATTTAATCCATGGCAGTTCTTTCCACAAGACTAACAAAGCAAAGAAATAACTTAACAGCCATTTCAGTCGATTGTGCTGAATCACTTTTGCCAATCATCCTCTCTTTTGCCCTCTGACATGAGAGGCTTAAGTTTCTGTCTCTTCAGAATCCTGTGGAGAACTAGGGTCATCACACCCATTTCCAAGGTGATGAGAAGATTGGTTGCACCATCACTGACCCTTGTATTGCTCAGTCAAGTCCACAAGCAGTCGTGTTCATTTCACTTGTGTTTTAATTTTATGGCTATTAGCAATTTGGCATTCATTCAGTAAGCATTGACTCACTAAAAGCTAAGTAAAAAAGATAAGATTCATTAATTCATTTAACAAAATATTTATAATTGCCCTACTTTGTATCAGGCACTGTATTTGGCACTGAGAGTATACCAGGAGTGAATAAAAGAAACATATCTCTGGATTCATGGAGCTTATGGTCTTAAGGAGTGGAGAGTAAAATTTAAGAAACAAGCAGAAATAGAAGTGCTGTTGCCATTGTGATGAGTACTATCCATGGCAGAATGCTAATGGAGAAAGTTAAGGGAAATCTTCAGTAGGTGGTTAGGGAAGGCCCCTCAGAAAAACATGATGATTGTGCTGAAGTCTGAAAGATGAAGAGGACTTAGCCAGAGAGGAGATGAGTGGAGGCTGGGGACTAGGCAGAAGAGAGACCTTCCTAAGGATTGGAAGCAATAAAGAGGTTCCTCAAAAAGTTAAAGATAGGCCCTACAACCTAGCAATTGCGCTACTAGGTATTTATCCAAATGATACAAAATAGTGATTCGAAGGGGCACCTGCACCCCAGTGTTTATAGCAGCAGTGTCCACAATGGTCAAAATAAAATATGGAAAGAGCCCAGATGTCTGTTGACTGATGAGTGGATAAAGAAGATGAATGAATGGATAGATGCATAGAGAGAAAGATACAATGGAATACTACTCTGTACACTGGCAACTATAGAACACTTATGAAAGAAATTGAGGGAGACACAAAGAAATGGAAAAACATTTCATATTCCTGGATTGGAAGAGCAAATATTGTTCAAATGTGTATACTATCCAAAGCAATCTACACATTCAAAGCAATCCCTATCAAAATAACACCAGCATTTTTCACAGAGATAGAACAAACAATTCTAAAATTTGTACGGAACCAGAAAAGACCCCAAATAGCCATTTACATTGAAAAAGAAAACCAAAGCTGGCAGCATCACAATTCCAGACTTCAAGCTGTATTACAAAGCTGTAATCATCAAGACAGTATGGTAGTGGCACGAAAACAGACACTTATGTATTGACATAAGTCAATGCAACAGAATAGGAAATGAGAAATAGACTCAAAACTCTACAGTCAACTAATCTTCGACAAAGCAGGAAAGAATATCCAATGGGAAAAAGACTGTCTCTTCAACAAATGGTGTTGGGAAAATTGGACAGCAGCATGCAGAAGAATGAAACTGGGTCACTTTCTTACACCACACACACAAAAAATGAATGAAAGACCTAAATGTGTGACAGGAATCCATAAAAATCCTAGAGGAGGACACAGGCAGCAATTTCTTTAACCTCAGCCACAGCAACTTCTTACTCAACACATCTCCGGAGGCAAGGGAAACAAAAGGAAAAATGAACTATTGGAACTTCATCAGGATAAAAAGCTTCTGCACAGCAAAGGAAACAATCCACAAAACTGAATGGCAACCAACAGAATGAGAGAAGATATTTGCAAATGATGTTGGATAAAGGTCTAGTATCCAGAGTCTATAAAGAGTTTATCAGAACTAACACCCAAAAAATAAAAAATCCAGTTAAAAACTGGAAGACAGGAACTGACCTTTCTCCAAAGAAGACATACAACTGGCTAACAGACACATGAAAAAATGCTCAACATCACTCATCGTCAGGGAAATACAAATCAAAACCATGGTGAGATACCACCTCACACCTATCAGAATGGCTAAAATTAGCAACTCAGGAACCAGCAGATGTTGGCAAGAATGAAGAGAAAGGTGAACCCTCTTATGCTGTTGGTGGGAATGCAAACTGGTGCAGCCACTCTGGAAAACAGTTTGGAGGTTCCTCAAAAAGTTAAAAGTAGAATTGTCCTACACCCAGCAATTGCACAATTAGGTATTCACCCAAAGGATATAAAAATACTGAATCAGAGGGGCACATGCACCCCAATGTTTATAACAGTATTATCTACAATAGCCAAAATACAGAACAAGCTCAATGTCCATTGACAGATGAATGGATAAAGAAGATGTGGTATATACATGCAAAGGAATATTACTCAGACATCAAGAAGGATGAAATCTCTCCATTTGCAATGACATGGATGGAACTAGAAGATATTATGCTAGGTGAAATAAGTCAGAGAAAGACAAATACCATATGACTTCACTCATGTGGAATTTAAGAAACAAAAGAGATGAACATAGAAGGGAGGAAAAATAAAATGAACATAGAGCAGAAGACACCATAAGAGACTTTTAACTATAGGGAACAAATGGAGGGCTGCTGGAAGGGAGAGGGCAGAGAGATGGGGTAACTGGATGATGAGCACTAAGGAGGGCACGTGATGTAATGAGCACTGGGTGTCATATGAAATTGATGAATCACTAAAGTCTACCTCTGAAACTAATAATACACTTAACGTTAACCATGTGTGTGGTGTAAGAAAGTGACCCAGTTTCATTCTTCTGCATGCTGCTGTCCAATTTTCCCAAAATCCCAAAAAGAATTTTTTTTTTTTTTTTAAAGAGCTGATGAATAAGTGGATGAGAAGGACATGGTTCTTGCTCTCTTGCATTTTCCGATAGGAGCAGACACAAAGCGTTTATGTGACATTGTGACAGGTGTGGTAACAGTGGTCTGGGTAAATGCTAACGTTGTTGGAATCCTGCACCCTGGGAAAGCTTTCTCAAGGAAGGGACCCTGAAGCTACACCTCCAGGATAAATAGGCCTGTAAAATAGGAGTATAGAGAGAAGGTCTTCATACAGCAAATAGATTCAGAAAAAAATGCCTATGTGTTCTTGATGCTACTAATTTTGGGGGGCAGCCATAATAGAGGTATTGAAAATTATTTCTAGAAACCCAGTGAACATAAATAATTGAAATAAAATGCAGGAATGATCACATCCAAAAAATGGGATTTTCAGTTTTGTCTGTCTTATGACATTTTAATATGGTAAATGCATGGTTTCATAATCCTGTCTTTTAAAGATTGGCATGTATAGAAAGCAGCTTTTGAAAGACTGGCTTTTTTTTTTTTTCCCTAGGCATTTATTTTTTTTAATTGTGGAAGAATGCAAACAGGAAAATAGAAGAGTATAAGGGATTGCTATATACCTGTCACCTAAATATAACAACATTTTTCCATAGCTTTTGGCTGCAGTATTTTAAAAACATGATATTTCCCCTAAAACAGAAATATACGTTTCTTTAAAAATAAGAACATTTTCCTGTGTAACCATAAAACCATGGTCAGGACTAAAAATGTTAGAAATAATTCTTTGACATCACCTAAACCAATCTCCCCACTCTCTCCCTTCCTGCCGGCCTTCCTTCCTATCCCTATCTATCTGTCTGTCTATCATCTATCTATCTATCTAAGTAGGCTCTACACCCAACATGCGGCTTGAACACATGACCTGGAGATTAAGGGTCGTACACTCCACTGACTAAGCCAGCCAGGCGTCCCCGTAAACCAACCCTTATACGGGTCTCCCCAGTTACCCCCAATGAAATCAATCTGCAGAACACATTTCCTTGGATCCTCTTTGTTCTCTTAATCTGGAATAGTTCCCTCAGCCCATCCCCCCTTTTATTTTTCCTATATATTTTCTTGTTGAAAATGGGGCTATTGTCTGTTTACTGCCCCACCTTTTGGATTTGTCTGACTATGTCCTCTTCCCCAGATTGCCTCTAAGCTGGAAATTAGGTCTAAAACCATTCAGGCTATCTGTTCATTCTTTTTTTTTTTTTTTTTTTTTTTTTAGTGTAAAGAAATACAATGAAGAAGTTCCATATTTTCACTTCCAGGATAACTTTTGTTCCTTTCTGTCCTCCCTCCCTCCCCATCTTCATTCTCCTTTCCCCTTCTCTCCCCTTTCCCTCCACACACGAGAACTTAGGATTTAAAAACTCAAATAGAAGTACCAAAAGGTACAAAACAAATTGAAAACTTCTCTCCACCTTTCCCCAAAGTCAACCACTGATGATTGTTTTTGCTTTATATATGAAAGGCTGATTTTTTTTTTTTTTACACCTCAAAGATGACTTTTGGCCTAAAGTGACTGATACAGCTTTCTAGAAAGTGTTCCATTTTTGAAGTTTTGAACTATTTTTTTTTTAAAGATGTTATTATTTGAGAGAGCACAAGCCAGAGGGAGGAGCAGACTCCCTGCTAAGCAGGGACCCTGATGCCAAACTTGATCCCAGGACCCTGGCATCATGACCTGAGCTGAAGGCAGCCGCTTAACCGACTGAGCCACCCAGATACCCCAAAGAATGTCTTTTAAATGCAATTCTCCAATGATCCAAAACTGCTCATATTTCTATTTTATTACCATGAAACTAAACAATTCTACTTCTCCGCTTAGTGACCCCACACAGACAGCCAAGGAAACCGATGACCATCTGACTAAGCCCAAACAGGAGTTCCAGAATCCCCACGAGTAGTAGGCCTAGAAACACCGAGAAATGGATCACCCTGTGTTTGTTTTCTTTAGAGTTGAAGTGCAAAGTATACTTTCTCCAGTCACTGGCCGTGATACCATTGTTGGTGGGATTACCGACGTCAGGAGGAGTGACACAGGACTCACTGAAAAACCACTGCAGATTGAAGGATTCTGGGTGAATGTCACTGAAATGGAAGACACGATAGGAGATTTTCAGGAATATCACTTACCATGAAAAGAACGCATCATCGTGCCCAGAAAAGGGCAAGTATACTAAAACAGCAAGTCCTTTGAAATACCGTGCCCAAAAACTATAGATAAGACCCAGGTTTCTGATCATATGTCCAAGTATTATAATCTCTACAAAACTTTTACTGAGTATCTGTCCCCTCCCTCAACCAGCATTTCTGTAGTACCTACTCTGGGGTTGAACCATATGAAATTTTCTGTGTCAGAAATGGCCGAATATTCTTAATCTCACATGGTTCAACCTAATTATACAGGCATTTCTCTACTCACTAAAGACATGTAAGGAACCCCTCCCTCCCCTTGCACGGAGCTCAGTTTTTACAAAACAGCAGTGTTACATCTGCTGTTAAACTGGCTATACAACTTTTACTGAGAAAAGGCGTCTTTAAAAAAATGTCTGATTAAAGGGATTTATGGCCGTTGTAACAAGGTATGGAAAATGAGAGACTTCTAGCCCTAACTCAATCTACCCTAAAATGATTGTTCCCTGAGTAAGGCTAAGTGTTCTTAGAGAGTTTGCATCTCTGGATACCAACAACTGACATTTATCCTGGGAAGACAACAGTATTTCAGCATGTGGAAAGGGAGTATGCTTTGTGCAGTTTGCAGCAAGCCTAGGATCAGTCTTGGAACTCTGTCTCCCCAGCTGGAGTGTCTCTCATCTCCAGAGCTTAGCCTGGTGCCTGGTAAGTTATTCTCTCCTAAGGGCTGAATGTGTAGAGCTTCTGTGCTTGAAATCTCTTATTTTGAACTTCAGATCTAGGAAAGGATTTTTTTTTTTATTCACAACAACTGCAGGATGCAAATTTTGAGAGATTTTTCTTTTTTTAGGGTAGCAAGAGAAAAGGAGTGGGAAGTTTTGTTTTGTTTTGTTTTTTCATGTAATTACAAAAGTGAATTCTGGTTATTTTCCAAACTGAGCAACATATAGATAAACAAGAATTAGACTGTTCTTTTCTTCCAGTCTTACAGACTGTGCCTAGATTCAGGCCCAGAACCATCTTTCAAGTCTGAAATGAGCCACTTACAACTCCTCAATATTGTCACTATTTGAGTTAAACTTGATTCATTCCCATGCCTACAGTATATTTATAGTACGTCTGCATGAATCCATCAACTACTTTTGTTTCTTTTAGGGCTTATAAGTAAGGCTCTAGATTTTATATATTGTGCTTTTATTCATTTTTTTTTTAATTATAAAAGTAATAGTAACATATGCTTAGGAGTTAGTTTGGAAGTGCTCCTGAAGGAAATTCAGTGCTCCCTTCACTTTCCCAGGGCATCCTCCATTACCATTCTCCAAAAATAAAAGTAAAGTTTCTGGCGTATATTTCTAGAAATTCTTTAGACACATACACACTTGCAGCCACAGTCTTTTTAAAAGACGAGTAGAAACCATCTTGAGTCAACTACTTTTAGACAAGATTCCTGCCCCCCATCCCGCAAACCATTCTGAGTAGTTCCTCCATGTCTATGAGATTGCGCCAATTGGGATTAATGTGCTAAATCCCTAAGAACCTGTGTTCCAGTCATTCCATCAAAGAACATGTCAGCACCACACTATTCTCAGGGAACCAGCCATTGCGTGTGAGACAATCCATGAAAATCAGGATACTCACCTCAAATTACTGAATGAAAATTCACAACTGAAAGTGCTGTTTTCTTGAGAGTTACAAATGAGAGGACCTTCCGAGAGAGCCTGGATAGATACCAACATGCAATACACAGCACCGATGATTGTGATTACATTCAGAAATGATGACAGAAACATCTGGAAAACAAAGGAGGAGCATTGGCACATGTTCTCCCGTGTTCCTGGTCTGTTTCGAGAGTCAGCAGCACATGCAGACTTCTGACCAATTGCTGCTGGTCTCTGGTCTCCCTGTGGTCCTAAGTCTTAAGACTTCTGTTTGATTAGGTCCGAATTATCAAAGGACAAAGAGGGCAAAGTCTCTGCCATTTGATTAGACTTGCTAAAAGATTGTTGGGCTTGCTACTGTCTTTGAAAAATCTGCACTTTTTTATACTTGAGCCTTGTCCGCTTCAAGGGACCACTGACATCTGGTACCTCCTCCCCATTCTGTGTGCTTCCTACTTCACAGAACCTGGACTAGACCTGAACCACCCACATTTTGGCATCTGGTCTCCTGACTCCCAAATCTTTCATCCTGATTTGGCCCTAATGGTATGAGAGGCCAGTGGTCCCCATTCTGCAGAGATCAGTCAACAGTGTAGTGTTAAGCACAGAGCTTCTCAACCTCAGCACCGCTGACATGGGGCATTTTGTTTCAGGGCCTTTCCTGTACATTCTGGGATGTTTGGCAGCATCCCTGGTCTCTACCCACTAGATATCAGTAGCTGTCCCTCCATCCCTCCAAATTGTTGACAACCAAAAGTGTCCCAGACACTGCTGAATGTCCCTCTGGGGGCAGAACTGCCCCTGGTGGAGAACCATATTGTGTTAGGGAGAAAGATTGTAAGCCTTTAAGCACCTTTCATTTCATGAACGAGAGTCAAGAGAAAGCAGAAAAAAAGCATGAAATTTGCCAATAGGAAATGTTACAGCCCAAATGGAAGTTGGTATATGTGTATGCTTTCCAGAAAAAAAAAAAAGCTCTATGTTGTTTCAGTGAAGTTGTTAGTTGCAGAGACGAAGGAATACTTGTCCTTTTCCTTGGGTGCAATAATACTGCTCCTTCCAGAGGGTTTAGAAGACCGGGCTTAAATGAGTAGGCAGAATAAGGGGCTTCCTTATGTACCTTATGCATGTTGTGGGGTGTTGGGCTTTGCATCTATTATCTCATTTAACCCTTTCAATAACCCCAAGAGATAGATACTATTATTCCCACTTTGTGGATGAGAAAAACATAATTCAGGGACGTTGGCAAACTCGTCAGAATCTCACAACTGGGAGACTCCCGTGCTCAGATTTTAATCACTACACCAGAATTCTTCAAGCTAAAAGCACAGAATGATGGACTTGGAGTCTAATTCAAATCCAGATTCTTCCACACTACTGTGGCCTGTGCAAGTTACTTAATTTGCTCATCAAGAAGTGCACTATTTATATTTTGGTCATTTATTCTTTCTAACTTCTTATATCACTACAAAGGGGCCTGGCTTTAGAACGAGCTCCTGGGGATCTGAATTCCCCCAAGTGGGGTTCATGTAAATGACTCAGCAAAACCAAAGCATTTAGAAACAAAACCAAGTATTGGACAAAGGGAAAGAGCAAGGAGCAGTTAAAGTAGGGAAAATAGTTGGAACAGTTCATACAGGAGATAAGTTCATACAGGTGATGGTGACTCCATCACCCACCCCAAGATCTAGCCTTTGTCACCTTTATGATGCTTCGGTCTTTTCTGGACTTGGAAGATACATGATATGACTTGAACACCAGTCTTCCCATGGCTGCCACAAAGTGGGAAAAGGGCCTATGAACACTTTATTGCATCTAATCAATATAAGCTGGAAATTTTAATTAAATAACCAGCACCACTATTATTACTAGAGCATGAACGGTATTATATCGCCCCACCCCCACCCCTTGGCACTCCAGAGTTCCTGTAATGTTGCAGAAGCATGAAAATGCCAATGATTTTCAAGGTTGGTATGGGGAGCAAAACCTGCTGAGTTAATTTAACCCAACACCGGCATGAAAAGGTGTCTTGCTTATTCTCAACTTACTGTCCACCAAGGACAGAAAAAAAGTGACCATTGAAAAGATGACTTGTCATTAAAGGTATGTAGGAGAAAAGATTCTTTTTTGGGGGGGGAGAAGATTCTTAAAGGAAATATGATTTGAGACAAAAATCTATAGAAGTGTTCTGATATTTTAGAGTTCAGGGATTTAGAAATATCTCAAGATGTCTTTCTTAAGAATGTAAGTACAATATAGAGGTAATACAAAGTCAACTGCAAATTATGATTTAAAAAGAAAAGTGCCAGAGAGGGGAAACTGGAAACTAGTATTTATTGAATATCTACGGTGTATCAGGAACAAAGATGGACTATCAACAATTAGCAAAGTACTTATAATCCTAGATAAATATCAAATGTCAGGAAAGGGTAATTTTTAAAAATATATAATACAGATATAAATATCTTGCTTTTAAACACTCTCACCTGTGGGATCACATTAGAATCACCTGGAGTGCTTTTGAAAAATACTGTATCTCTGGGGGCCACCAGGCATTGATATTTTTATGATCGTTCTGGGTGATTCTAATATTCTCATAAGGCTGAGCACCATTGCTTTAAAACCTCAAGATCAGCCAGGAATATTTACCGTGACTGCTTGTTTATTGATCTACCACACCCCTCCTTAGAGAATAATGAGTCCTCAGTGTTACTTAATAACAACGACCATGGCATAAATAGTGTAAAGATTGTGAATTTTGGAGTCTGGTGGATTTGGATAAAACTTCACCCACTTATTAGCTGTGCTACCCTGGAAAATTATTTGCTTTCTCTAAGGATCAATTTCTGTCTCTGTCAATGAAACAGAGACCGTAATATTTCCCAGCTTAGTGGTTTTGAGAGAATTCAGTAAGATTGTAGAGTTGGAAGTGTTCTGACCATAATAATGATAGACTAATAAATATTCACTTCCTTTACTTTTACCTTAGTTAACAATTTTATACATAATGGGTGCACAGTAAATGTTTGAAAAAAAATAACCATTGTCTCCTTTAACCGGATAAGGACAATTATTCTGATCCTAGCAAACCAATCTTTCATAGAATTGAGGATACACTTTCCCAAAGTCTTTTATACACACCATAAAAATACCAAGTATTCGAGAATTATGAAATTGATTACAGCTCTGGGTATGACTTCCAAATCTCCTTTCTTTGAAAACTTTTAGGTTAGTGAAACTGAAGATTGAGGAAAGGTCTGAAGACTGACTCCAAAGCTAAAGTCTTAGGAGGAAAAAAAGAAAAATTTGACACTTTCCATATTATCGTGTAATCATTGTAAATTGCATGTTTCTATGACTGTGGTCCTGCCACTGTTGGGCAGATAGTGACAACTCAGGAAGCTTTGCTGCTGTGTCAGTAACTGTTCCTGGGCTTTGGCTCAAGGCCGATGGACCCATACTCACCCCAGTTCTGTTGTTGCAGCACGCTCGTTTTCTTGCTGCCAAGGACATTGTTGTTGCTGGAATGACCTGGAAATCACATCAACAGGAAAGATGAACATGAGTACTTCTCATCAGATGAGAAAAGCAGTCATCTCCACCTCCCACCAATTGTGGGAAGTCAAGGCTCAAAAGAACAAAAGGGGAAATTTGGCAATATCCCTTGATCTTGTGCACTTTGGGATCCCCATTTCGAACACAAAGAGTAAAGTGGGGGAGGGCTGGGGCATTTCAGGAGAACAGCTTCAAACTCTTCCATCTACATTCTTAACTTTTATCTTTAGAGAGACTTGGATTTTAAATGGATTAGAATGAGTTAGCTATTCATTACTTTGGAAGGAATATTTCTGAAAGAATTGTTTGCATCATCCAAAGTTCCCTTTTTTTCTTTTTTCTTTCTTCCTCTTCTTTTTTTATAAATTACTATAATCTATGACCACTTATTCAATTTCCCAAAAATTGTATGAATTAATCTGGTAAGCATCCAGAAAGGAAATTGTTTGGCTAACAGTTGGGAACTAAGAATTCTGTCACCACTTTCTCCCACTTCTGAACTTTCCTCCTACCCCCAGGGTCACCACCATCTTGCCAGTTACCAAACTTATGACCGGAGCATTATTTTTGGTTCCACATTCTCCTTTCTGCTCATGTATCCGTGACAGGTCATGACCTCACTTCACACTGCTGTTTGGGAATCCTGCATATAGTACCTTCTATATCAAGGGAGGTGCACATTGCTGAAGAAAACTGTGAGAAATGATGCCACATTCTCAGGATTAGGTTTCAATTTTGAGTAATATCTAGTCAGCAGCTATGAAATTCTTACTGAAAAAAGGGTTGTATTATTGAAGAGTGAAATGTAAACCATTTCCTTCCACTGTAGAAATTTTAGCCATGAGCTTTTTCTGCTCTCTCAGCACAACTGCCCTAAAGCAGTTCTCTCTTTTTCCTCCCATTCTTGTTTTCTTTTTTTTTTTTTTAAGATTTTATTTATTTGTTTATTTGACACAGAGAGAGAGAGATCACAAGCAGGCAGGGAGGCAGACAGAGAGAAAGGGGGAAGCAGGCTCCCTGCTGAGCAGAGAGCCCGATGCAGGGCTCAATCCCAGGACCCCAAGATCACGACCAGAGCTGAAGGCAGAGGCTTTAACCCACTGAGCCATCCAGGTGCCCCCCCCCCCGCCACTCTTGTTTTCTAATGTTTTATTGAGTTCTAACAACAGGCAAGGTACTTTTGTAGGTGTTGAACATGGTTCCATTCATTCCAGCCCATAACAATCCCATGCGGTAGACGCTAGTATTACTTCCAGTTTACCAATGAGAAAACCAAGATACAGCAAGTTTGAGTGACTGGTCTAAGAAAATGGATGAGTGGGGATCCAAAGCCAGGCATTTGGAGTCCAGAGCCCAGATGTTCAATCATGATTCTATACTGGCCAATTTTGACGGTTCTCTCCTCCTCCACAGAGTCTATTCATTCTTATCCTTCCCCCTCCATGGTACCACCTTGCTCATCTCATTGTCCTCTTCTTACTGCTCTTTCCCTGATGCTGCTTTTCAAGCCCAGATCCACCTCTGTTCTTCTAGAACAGGTCTTACAAGGCAGAACACCTTACAACACAGCTTTCCTGACAAACTTCATCCTGCTCTGACCATGTACTGACTCCATGTCACTTGTGGAGAACATAGCATTATTATCAAGCTTTGCTTATATATTGCCTTGAACACCAACACTCTTATAATTCAGGGGGCACATGTATGTATGACAGCCCAGTCACTCTGAAGCACAGCTGAGAGCCCAGAAGAAAAGGAAAAATAAATTATTTTAGCTCCCAAATGGCTGTCAGCATTCATGGACTAAATTTCTTTTGTTGTACTCATAAGCTATCCTGTCTTCTGGACTTAAGGAACAAATAATTTAGAACAGAAACTGGTGAACTGTGGCCTGCCACCTCTCTTTTTTTTTTAAATTAAGTTTTATTAGAATACAGCCATGCTCATTCACTTACATATTGTATGTGGCTGCATTCCCACATCAACGGTACAATTGTGAGAGAGACTGGATCGCAAAGCTTCAAATACTCACTATCTGGCTCTTTATAGAAAAAAATTCCCAACCTCTGATTTAGAAATGTAATGAGTCTGTTAAAGTTAGAACAACATTAAGTTACAACTTAAATGAATAAATCATTCCATTTTCTTTACTGATTAAACTTTCTGGTGGATTAATTTATTTCAGAGATGCTGAATATTTACTTTCATAGTTCTTTTCCCTTGCAAAGGTATTTGATAAAGTAACAACGGCTTGTGGTATATGAATCCTCACCCAGTTGACTTCATGACATCTTAACACGTCATTGTTCCAGCCTTATGGGTAACTTGATGATTTGCTGTATTTCAACCATTTTGCCCATTCGAAGTTTTGGAAGTTGGAGGGGCTCTTTATAAGATGGACAATAAAATGTGATTTTTTTTTTTTTTAAAGATTTTATTTATTTGACAGAGAGAAACACAGCGAGAGAGGGCACACAAGCAGAGGGAATGGTAGAGGGAGAAGCAGGCTTCCCGCGGAGCAGGGAGCCCGATGCGGGGCTCGATCCCAGGACGCTGGGATCTGACCTGGGCCGAAGGCAGACGCTTAACGACTGAGCCACCCAGGCGCCCCAAAATGTGATTTTTTTTTAAGTCATCTCTATATCCAATGTGGGGCTCAAACCTATAACCTGGAGATAAAGAGTTGCACCCTCCACTGACTGAGACAGGCACCCCTGAACAGTAAAATATGAAAGTATATGTGTACATAGGTAGCTGAATTATAATAAATGTTCCAGATAATCTCCTATGAAAATAAGTAATAAGGAGAATACTCTTTCTCCTCAATTCCTAAGTACATTTGAGTTTTTGTGAAATTAAAAATCTTGCTATACTTTTATTTTTATAAAAAAGTATTTTTCATTTTTTCTTATAGAAACCCTTACTTTTATCCAGCTTTAGAAGTAAGTATATGATTTTACAAATGAAGTATAAAAAAGCTTTTAGATCATTAAAACTCTGATAGAATGCAAACTTTTGGAATTTTCCTAAGTACTTGAACATGAGAGTAAAATACAAAGCCATAGCTCATCATAAATATAAAAACTACATTTTGAAAATTCTTGCTATACATAATATCTTCTAATTTTGGTTAACATTCAACAATTTGTTCTCTGTTAAGATTTTAATAATTAATAAATTATCATTATGTAAGAAGTGCACTCAATGAATAAGCATGATTAAGATCAGACTTCTAACCGATCTCATATAATAATAAAATAACCTTTATATTTTTTAGAGGAAACATTTCAAGTCTTTCTTTTTAGTGCCTAAAAAAAAATGTGTATTGATTTTTCCACTTAACAGACGATGATTGAAGATAATTACATAACATCTACTCTTAGTCATGGTTTCAAAAGATGAAACTAAATCATAAAACCATAAAATGAATGTGTATTTTATGAAGTAAGCAATAATGAATTCCATAGTTATTATTAGCTACTTCTTACAAAATTCCATTTTTGAAGGAAATTTTAAATGCCATAGCAATTTTAGGAAGATTTCAAGGACTCTGACAAGGGTGCTATCACAGGCAGTGAATGCTTCCTTATTAACTTTTCTGTGTGTTTACAAGTATATG